>CAJQZM010033156.1:0-47658 GCA_907164665.1 Colias nastes | reverse complement strand
TGCTTAATTACTATCGGGTGGACGACGGGCTGTGGCAGGACAGGGACAAATTGCTCCAGCTTTCCTCCTTTGCTCTCGACGCGGCAAGGAAGGAGCGCTGCCAGCGCCATCAGCGCAACCGGCTAAAAGATCTTCCGAACCTGACCTTTCAACTTGAGGTGCTGCTTTTAGAAGCAGGCATCACTAATGAGGAAACCTTACGGGAACTGGGCGCCAGGAAATGCTGGTTAAAGATGAGGTCCAAAAACAAGGCCTTAAGTATTAAGGTGCTGTTCGCGTTGGAAGGTGCCATCGAAGGGCTACATGAAGCGGCGCTCCCGGCCGACATTCGCCGGGAGCTGACGGAGTGGTTTAATGCGCTGCCCGAGAGTCAGGAGCATCATTCCTCAAGGTAGCGATCTGCTGCTGCAGCCGGCAGATTTCCGGCAGCAGGGCAATCAGCAGGCCGATTTGCTGCAGGACCAGCGGGGCTTTGTTGTCGGCGCCCGGGTCAAGGTGGGCAATACGTTGGGCCAGTTCATCCAGCGATTGTTGAACGCGCGGCTCATCGGCTGGCCGATGATGAAGCGCATCATCGACGTAGCAGACAGCATCATCCAGTAAGGCGAGAATGCCCGGGTTGGTCAGTTTCTCACGGTGTGCGCCCAACGTAGAAATATAGCTAGTGAACGTATGATTCAGACACAGCAGACGAAAAGCGGTTTCCCGAATTTCCGCGGTGGCGCGCGGTTCCGTGGACATGTTCGAGACCACCGACGCCAGTTCCGCATCGCTGTTATGCGCATCGCGTCGGGCAATGCGATAAGCAAGGCGGTTATCGCGCCCCTGGTGGTATTGCTCAAGGATCGCATCAAGGTACCGGCAGTTTGCATTCATCGCCCTGTCTAACACACGCGGCAAATTACGAAAACGCCAGTCGGGCCAGATGAAACTCACCGCCGCCCAGGCGATAGCGCAGCCAATGAGCGTGTCGAACACGCGGGGCAGGGCAACTTCAAACCCTTCTCCCAGCAGGTTAAAGCACAGTAAAACCAATAGCGTGATGAACATCGTCGCGTGGGCGTATTGCACATTACGGAAGGCGAAGAACAGTACGCCGGTAATGACGATCAGCACCAGTTGGCCTTCGATGGACGGCACGAAATAGAGCACCGGCAGGCCAATGGCGACGCCTACCAGCGTTCCAATAATACGTAACGCCAGGCGGTGGCGGGTGGCGTTATAGTTGGGCTGGCAGACAAACAGGCTGGTGAGCAGGATCCAGTAGCCGTGGTGTAAACCGGTTATTTGAATAAACGCATAACCCACGCACAGCACCAGTGACATTCTCACCGCGTGACGAAATAGAGCAGATTCCGGCGTAAAATTGCGACTCAGCCGCAGCCACATGTCGCTAACGCTATGCACGCTGTCATCAGCAAGCTGATTATCGGCATCGTTGCCCGGCATGGCCATCGCCTGCTCGGATTCAATCGTCGCGAGCTGAGCATCGATTGCCCGCAGGTTATTAAGCAAAAACCCCAGCGCTTTTATATGTTCCGGTGCGGTTCCACTGGCCTGCACGCGGTCGATTGCCGCATCAAGATGGCTAAACGCGCGCTCAAACCGCGGGTCATGCTGATAGGGCGTTCGCAGTAAAATTGAACGCGCTAGCTGCTGGCACGCCTGAGACTGCATGGAAAGTAACCGCTGGAAGCGGAACATCACGTCGCTGTAGCGGAACGTTTCACGCAGGGCGGCGTACTGAACATGCGAAGAGCTGGCGCGCTCATGGATGTCCTGAGCGGCAAAGTAGTAGTGAAGTGTTCTTCGCGTCCCGCGTTGGCCGCGGTCTCCGCGCAGTCGGGTCAGCAGGGAGGCTTTGGTCTGGTTCAGCGTGGCGACCAGCTGGCCGTTTGCCAGCGCCAGATCGTAAAGAGGGGCCTGACTTTCCTCTTCGATATCCGGGTCAAACAGCCGGGATTTCAGCTCCAGATAATGAGCCAGCTGCTCATAGCTGCGAGCAAGATTATCCTGCAGAGGGCGCACCGGGAAGATGAGGTGCCCTGTTAACGTCAGTAGGTTATACCAGATGGCCCCCAGCAATAGCAGCACGGGTTGCTGGTACCACTGATCGTACAGCGACACGCCCAGCATGGTGTAAATAGCAATCAGCAGCGCGCCAAATGCGATGGTGGCATAACGCTGTCCAAGCCCGCCGAGCAGAATAAAGCCGCTGGTGGAGAGCGTAAGGCCTAAGGCAAATAGCCAGGGCCACGGGAAGAGCAGCTCGACAGACGCGGACGCAATAAAGAAACAGACAAGAGTGATAACCAGGTTGCGCAGACGCCCGGCCAGACGGTCATCGAGGTCCGCAAGCGCCCCCGCAACCACCCCTAACGTGAGCGGAATCGTGAGCTTAACGTCATTCAGCCACCACGGCAGGGCAACGGTGCCACAAAGAGCGATAAAAATTCTGACGTTATAAAGCCAGATGCTGTTCCAGGTATAACGGCGAAGCAGTGGGCTTAGCATGAGCGCGGCCAGTCCTTATTACTGAAAACGACGGCGAGCATTGGCCTCACGCGCGGCTTGCGCCACCTCAACCGGGACGACCCTACGTCCAACCGGCCACAGGGCAATGACGGCAATTTTAAAGTTCGCGATCCCAACAGGAATGCCAATAATCGTCATGCACTGGGCGATACCGGCAAAAATGTGCATCAGGCACAGCCACCAGCCAAAGAAAATCAGCCACAGAATATTCAGTACGGTGCCGCCGGTATTCATCAGCGCGTTTTTACCTTCCGGGTTCAGCTCATCAACGTGGACAGCCTCATTACCGTAGGGAATAAAGGAGAGTTTGGTGATTTCCCAGCAGGAGCGCGTCAGCGGCAGGGTAAAGATAAGCACGATGCTGACCAGAGTGGCAAAAAGCCAGGAAAGGGTGGTGGCAAAACCGCCCAGCACAAAATTCAACACATTCAGAACGGTACGCATAAACCCTCACTTCCTTTCGATAAAATTAACGCCCACTGATTGTAACGTTTTTTTAGGCTGGAGCACCTTAAAACTGGCAGTTAAACTATCAGGCAAATTATCTCTTCGTGGATCCGGCTGGATATGGAACTGAAAGCAACGTCAATGGGCAAACGCCTGGCTCAACACCCTTACGACAAGGTTGTGCTCCTTAACGCGGGAGTGAAAGTCTCCGGGGAACGCCACGAATATCTCATTCCCTTCAATCAAATGTTGGCGATCCACTGTAAACGTGGGCTGGTGTGGGGCGAGCTGGAGTTCGTTTTGCCTGCCGATAAAGTGGTGCGCCTTCACGGCACCGAGTGGGGGGAAACCCAGCGTTTTCATTACCATCTGAACACGCTCTGGCAGCAGTGGAGCCAGGATATGAGCGTGATTGCCGCCCAGGTTTTGCAGCAGGTACTGGATGAAATCGCGCAGAGCGATGCCCAACACAAATGGCTCACGCGCCAGCAAACTGCGGGATTGCAGCAAAAAATAAAACAGGCGCTGACTGCGTTGCCGTTCCCCGTAGCGCGTCTCAATGAGTTTGAAAATTGCCGCGATGCATGGCGGAAGTGCCAGGCATGGCTGAGCGATATTGATAAAAGTCGCCTGACGCATAACCAGGCCTGGACCGATGCCATGCTCACCCAATATGCTGATTTCTTCAGCACGGTCGAGTCATCGCCGCTTAACCCTGCGCAGTCGCGTGCGGTGGTCAACGGTGAACAGTCGCTGCTGGTACTTGCGGGAGCCGGGAGCGGTAAAACCTCGGTGCTGGTGGCTCGCGCAGGCTGGCTTCTGACCACTGGCGAGGCCGTTGCAGACCAGATTCTGCTGCTGGCATTTGGTCGCAAAGCCGCACAGGAGATGGACGAACGTATCCAGGCGAGACTGCATACCCAGGATATCTCGGCCAGAACGTTTCATGCGCTTGCGCTGCATATCATTCAGCAGGGCAGCAAGAAAGTCCCGTCCATCAGTAAGCTGGAAAACGACACGCAGGCGCGCCAGGCGCTGTTTATTAAAACGTGGCGGCAACAGTGCAGTGAGAAAAAAGCACAGGCAAAAGGCTGGCGTCAGTGGCTGGAGGAAGAGCTGAACTGGGCGGTGCCGGAAGGCAGTTTCTGGCAGGATGACAAGCTGGCACGTCGGCTCGGCTCGCGTCTCGATCGTTGGGTCAGCCTGATGCGCATGCACGGCGGTTCGCAGGCCGAGATGATTGAAAGTGCCCCGGAGTCGATCCGCTCGGTGTTTTCAAAGCGCGTGAAGCTGATGGCTCCGATGCTGAAAGCCTGGAAAACGGCACTGAAAGAGGAGAACGCCGTCGATTTCTCCGGGCTTATCCATCAGGCCATTATCATTTTAGAGAAGGGGCGTTTCGTCAGCCCGTGGAAGCACATACTGGTGGATGAGTTTCAGGATATCTCTCCGCAGCGTGCCGCTCTGCTCTCTGCGCTGAGGGCGCAGAACAAACATACGTCGCTGTTTGCGGTGGGGGATGACTGGCAGGCCATCTATCGCTTTAGCGGGGCGCAGCTTTCACTGACGACAGCGTTTCACCACTATTTTGGCGAAGGCGATCGCAGCGATCTGGACACCACCTACCGCTTCAATGCGCGCATAGGCGAAATAGCCAACCGCTTTATTCAGCAGAACCCGCACCAGCTGACCAAACCGCTCAACAGCCTGACGCCGGGGGATAAAAAAGCGGTCACCCTGTTAGCAGAAGATCAGCTTGAGCCGCTACTGGATAAACTGAGCGGCTACGCGAAACCCGACGAACGCATTCTGGTGCTGGCGCGCTATCATCACCTCAAACCGGCCGCGCTGGAAAAGGCCGCTACACGCTGGCCGAAACTGCAGCTTGAATTTATGACAATTCACGCCAGCAAAGGGCAGCAGGCTGATTATGTGATTGTGGTGGGGCTTAAAGAGGGCAGCGACGGTTTCCCGGCCCCGGCCCGCGAGTCGGTGATGGAAGAAGCCCTGCTGCCGGTGCCGGAAGATTTCCCGGATGCAGAAGAGCGACGTCTGCTGTATGTGGCGATAACCCGCGCGCGTCATCGCGTATGGCTGTTGTTCAATAAAGAGGAGCCATCCGTGTTTGTCGATATTCTGAAGAGTATTGATGTGCTGGTGGCGCGCAAACCATAGCGATGTCAGGCAAGATTTTGTAGGCCGGGTAAGGCATAGCCGCCACCCGGCAAAAAAGCTACTTCAGTCTCTCGGAAAGATAGCGCTGGTAGTCCGGAATAAGGATATCCACCGGCGAGTTAAACTGCGGCGATTCAATGATGAAATCCGCCGTCGACAGGTTCGTTGCCACCGGAATATTCCACACCGTCGCCAGGCGCAGCAGCGCTTTAACATCCGGATCGTGCGGAACCGCGTTCAGCGGATCCCAGAAGAAAATCAGCACATCAATTTTCCCTTCCGAAATCTGTGCGCCTACCTGCTGATCGCCGCCCATCGGGCCGCTCAGCATGGCGTTCACTTCGAGACCCGTTTCGCGCTGGATCAGATTGCCGGTTGTACCGGTCGCTGATAGGGCGTGCTTTTCCAGCAATGACTGATGGCGGCGAACCCAGTTAAGCAGCATTTGTTTACAGTGATCGTGCGCAACCAGAGCAATATGTTTGCGTTCCGGGAGCGTGCGTGTTGTCAGTTCCATAATCATATCCATCAGGTTAACTGACTACACGATGACGGGAACCGCCTGATGCTGCAAGAGAAAGGCGTAAAAAATGTGGCTTACGACGAAGGTTGTTGTTTTGCCCACTGCAAAAAGCGGGCGCGCGTATCGGGATCGGCCTGCTGGAACCAGAATTTCAGGCGTTGCTCCGTCAGCGTCTGGGACTGAGGCGGTATAACATCCAGCTCTGAAACACCGGATAACAGCGTACTGTCGTCGGCCATCATGGTGGCAAACTGCGGAAGAGAGGCGCGTTTACCCGCTTTGTTATAAGACTCGGTTGCGGCCTCGTAGTCCGTGCCTTTTGGCGAGGTGGTTAGTGCCAGAATATCAAGCTTCACCGGGATCGGCATCGAATCCCCATCCAGCAGCTCAACGCGCGGCGCGGCGTCGAAAGCGACGGACTCTTTTTCGCTCTCAAGCCGCGGCAGGGTAATGTTTACCTGACTGACCCGCTGGGTATTAAAGCTGACAATCAGTGGGGGAGAGATGTACATCCGTTGTTCATGATTCGCAAGACCGATCGTTTTTTCTACCCGAAACACCAGCTGATGCGGCCCGTTATCCAGTTCAATGCTCTCTGCGCCGCGCAATAATGAACTGGAGACTTTTTTTCCGTCCAGCACCAGCAGGTCAATATCAGTCGAGAGCCGAAGCGTGGTTGCAAAAACGCAAACCGGCATCACTAACGCAATCACAGCAGAGACAATGCCGGTTTTCATAGGTGACTCCAGTTGAAAATTATACCCGCAAGAATGTATCAAAATTTTTCGATAATCACGTTTACTAACATATAGACATAAATCACCGTTTTGCCCTCATACATCTGTATGGGATGAATGGTTGAGATGTGCGCTTTGGCGTACACTTTGAAAAAAGCCAGGAGAAAAAGCATGAGAGAGAATGATATTGCCGAGATTTTGACATCCACGCGCACTATTGCGCTGGTGGGTGCCAGCGATAAACCGGATCGTCCAAGTTATCGCGTGATGAAATACCTTCTCGATCAGGGCTATCACGTGATCCCCGTTTCGCCAAAAGTGGCGGGAAAGACGTTATTAGGCCAGCAGGGCTACGCCACGCTTAACGATGTACCGGAAAAAGTGGACATGGTAGATGTGTTCCGTAATTCCGAGGCGGCATGGGGTGTCGCGCAGGAAGCGATTGCCATTGGTGCGAAAACGCTGTGGATGCAGTTGGGCGTCATCAACGAACAGGCTGCCGTACTGGCGCGCGAGGCGGGTTTACAGGTGGTTATGGACAGATGCCCTGCCATTGAAATCCCCCGGCTGGGGCTGGCTAAGTAAAAAAAAGGCCCGATTATCGGGCTTTTTTTACACGCTCAGTTGCGCAGGCGCGGCGCCTGCAACTGCTTGCGGATAGTCTGCGCTAATTCATCCATCGTGGGTTGCTCCGGATGTTCATCCTGCAGCTCACTGCTTAACTGCGCCTCAGCGAGGTAGGTATGAACGGGTTGCCCGTCGTCACCTTCCATCACCACGTGGTACCAGGGCGCGGCACGAAGCTCTGCATCAACCGCCAGCTCGTCGGCTGACGGTTCGTCAAGGGAATACTCCGGGTCGATATCCACGACCACACCCAAATACCCAAGCAAGGTGTGGCGGACCTGCTGGCCGATACCGAATTTGCTGGCAATCATAGTCACCTCCCGGGAAACATTACTTACACACGATGTGAGGGCAATATTTCTCTTTTCAAGTTACATGACGCGACAGGCAAACCCTTTCAGATACAGCCCTTCCGGGTAGGTAGCGATCACCGGATGATCGGCCGCCTGACGGAACTGCTCTATAAATTGTACATCACGACCAGCATCTATTGCGGCATCGGCGATGATTTTCTGAAATAAATCTGTGGTCATCAGGCCGGAGCAGGAGAACGTGAGCAGAACCCCGCCCGGGTTCAGCAGCTGGATAGCCAGCATGTTGATATCTTTATACCCGCGGCATGCACCCATCAGTTGGCTTTTGTTTTCCACAAACTTAGGCGGATCCATGACGATAACGTCGAACTTCTCGCCCTGGTCGCGATATTTACGCAGCAGCTTGAAGACGTCATCACGTACAAACTCCGCTTTGCTCAGGTCCAGTTTGTTTAGCTCAACGTTCTGTTTCGCCACGTCCAGCGCTTCCTGTGACGTATCCACGCTAACGACCTGGGCACAGCCGCCCATCAGCGCAGACACCGCAAAACCGCCCGTGTAGGAGAAGCAGTTCAGCACGCGCTTGTTCGCCACGTACTGACGGGTTGCCAGACGGCTGTCGCGCTGGTCGAGGTAGTAACCTGTTTTGTGGCCGCCCTGAATATCCACCAGCAGCTTCATGCCGT
The DNA here is from genome assembly GCA_907164665.1 of Colias nastes. Lineage (NCBI taxonomy): Eukaryota > Metazoa > Arthropoda > Insecta > Lepidoptera > Pieridae > Colias > Colias nastes. Next base: position 39,614 of record CAJQZM010033156.1, on the reverse strand, counting down.
GTTCTTCGATAGGCAGCAGGGGAGGCGGCAGTTCGCCGGTAACTGGCCCTTGCGTCAGCTCCATGCCCTCTTTTTTACGCACCGCCACATCGCTGCGGTCATAAATGGCGCATTCAGGGAACAGAGAATGAAGGGCGCTGATCAGGGCAGCACGCTGATATTCCGCACCTGCGCTTAACAGCTGCAGCACCATAAAGTTGCCGAAGCGATCGATGGTCACGCCCGGCAGACCGTCGGACTCACCGGCGATCAGCCGATAGCTGTCCAGCCCGTCACGTTTTGCCAGCCACTCACGCCACTGCTGAGCCTGCTGCAGGCGGCGGACGAAGAAATCGATATCGATGGTTTCATCTTTATCGAACGTCCAGACGCGAGCGCGGATCTGCGATGCTGGCGAGTATGCGCCGCGCGCTAACCATTTCCCCTGATGGTCAACGATATCGATGGTTTCACCGAGGTTGGCTTTACCTTCCATACGCGCAACCGCGCCGGAAAAGACCCAGGGATGGCGGCGCAGCAATGACTTCTCGCGCCCTTTGGCTAACACTAAACGTACACTCATGATTTCTATTCTGTCGATTGCATGGAAATGGCGCGTAGAGTAGCACAGAAGGCCAGTGGCAATCATCTGCGGACACTCTGCGCGCCCTTAACTAAAAATCTTCCGGGAAATAGGCAAAGTAGTCAAAATCGGCCGGGATATGTTCGCCCGTGAAATCCTGACAGCACATCCCGACAAAGGCACCGGTGAAGCGCTCTATGCCACGTTCCTTAAAATATTCATCGGACAGTTTGCTGTATTCAACATAACCCCCAATCGGGATCCATTTTTTTTCATCGAGTGAGTAGTAAAAAAGAGCGCCATCATCTTTGACGCAGACTCTTAGGTAAACCAGACCTTCTGCGGCAATTTTTACCCCTTCTCCTGTCGGTAAGGAGAATCGGTTCAGGTCATTAACCATCAAATTGACTGTCCGTTCTCCCGCGTCGTTACAGGATATGTTCAGATAAACGTAGTTGGTGGTGTCGTAAAAGCAGACCAGCCCGGCCATCTGCTGGAAAGAGTGAGGCTTAAAATCTACGCATGTCTGAGCGGTAAATATAAAATCGGTTTGTCTTCTTGCCAGCAGGCTTTGATAGTGCTGTGAACTCAGGGATTCATAACCCCGCAACCGTAACCATCCGCGCCTTTCCGTAAGCGTGCACATTTCCTCGCTTAAGGGGATGCGTAGCGACTGGTAGTGAAGGGGTAGCTCCGGCGTATCGAACTCATCCCGGGCTGGCGGCGTTGGCCACGGACGTTCTTTCAGGCGCGTCTGCACCGTTAATTCTGGCGTAATGCTGTTATTTGTTAAGCGCAGCCAGCCATCCTCCGTCCAGTAAACCTGCTGGATAGCGGTTTCTCGACCCATCGGGCTGCGTCCTTTTGAGGGCAACGGTCGCCCGCATAAATGCACAATAAACCATTCGCCCAGACCGTTATCAAAAAGATCCGCATGGCCGACGCGCTGTAAAGGTAAACGACAATCAAAGCGAGATGTCATCATTTGCCCGATGGGATCGGTTTCGTAGGGGCCAAACAGATGTCGGGAGCGCGCCAGCGTGACGCCATGGTTATAAAACGTCCCGCCTTCGGCCACTAACAAATAGAACCAGCCGTTCAACTCATAAATGTGTGGCCCTTCGGTGATGCCCAAAGCAGTACCGGCGAAAATTTTACGGCACTCGCCGGTTAAGCGACTCTTCTGCTCATCGTATTGTTGGATGATAATGCCATTCCATTTCGGGAATCCTGCCTCCCCGCCGTCCCTGTAGCTCATCTCCATGCTCACAAGCCATTTCGTACCGTCACTGTGGTGGAACAGTGACGGATCAATCCCTCTGCTATTGAGATACGTTGGCTCAGACCATTCACCTTCGATATCGTCCGTGGTCACGATAAAGTTATTCGGGTCCCAGAAACGACCGCTCACGTTTTTGACATCGGTATAAATGAGATAAAATTTTCCGGCATCGTAGCTGAGGCATGGCGCATAGATTCCGCCGGAATTCGGATTCCCGCGCATGTTCAACTGACTTTTCCGCTTCAAGGGATGAGAAATCAGCCGCCAGTTTTTGAGATCGTATGATTTATACAAACAAATACCTGGAAACCATTCAAATGTCGATGTTGCTAAGTAATACGCCTCACCCACTCTTATAATGGAGGGGTCCGGATTAAAGCCTGGGATAATGGGGTTAGTTATTATGGTCATCTTCGATTCCTGTTATGAAAATAGCAGTGGTAACGTCAGGCCTGTAACGCATTATGGGTCCGGTATTGCCTCATGATGAGGTACATCATGAAGACAAAAGCAGCGGGAATAAGCGTAAAGATAAGCCGCACAATCAGAATGGCGAGATCGGTTTGGATCGCAGCACTGCCCACATAGCCGCCCACGGTGAGCAGCCAGCCAATGATGGCACCGCCAACCGCAATGCCAATTTTTATAGCGAAAAGATTGGTTGAGAAAACTAAGCCACTCAGTGAAATGTTTGACTGTTTTTCAACGTTATCAATGATGTCACTGAGCAGGCTCCATTGCAGGGGGGCAGAACTGGCGTCGATGAAATGAATCAGACAAATCACCAGGCAAACCGGCAGGACGTATTCTGCAGGAATGGCGAAAAGAATAATTAGGATAATGGCTTGTATAATTAACGAAATTTTATATGACAATACCCGGTCATAATTTTTATATAATAGCGTTGTCGACAATGCGCCCACAAATCGGGTGCAGAGAATAATAATAAGCACAAGTCCCACTAAATCGGGCCTTTTCAGATAATAGCTAACGAAGTAAATGGCCCCGCCCGTTTTCAGGATGCCAGCGATAAGGCTTGCAATATTGAGGCTGAAAATACAGCGCCAGTTATGATCTTTCACCACGACGGCCAGATCATCATAGATGCCACGAAAGTTACGTTTTTTATCCACCGCTTTCGTGTAATGTTCCCTGGTCATGGCAAAGCAACAGTAAAACATGATAGTGCTGATCGCCCCCATAATCACCATCGCCAGAAAATAGCCTTTCTGTAGATCGCCTTCACCCAAAATTTTGGTTAATGGTAGCGCCACGACGGAAACAATAATCCCTCCTAAAGCAGCGAAGGCAAAACGATAAGACTGCATTGAAACCCGTTCTTTTGCATCACTGGAAATGTTATTAATCAGCGCGCAGTAGGGAACGTTAACGAGGGAATAAAAAAGCGAGAGGGCAGTATAAGACACATACGCATAGACAATTTTGGCCGTCTCGCCAAAATCGGGTGTATAAAACGTCAGGGCACCAAAAATACCGAAGGGCAGTGAGAACCAGAGGAGATAAGGTCTGAACTGACCGTACCGGGTCTGGGTATGGTCGGCCAGATAGCCAATGTACACGTCGGCAATGGCATCAAACGCTCTGACGACCAGGAACATGGTCCCCATATGAAAAGCGCTTAGCCCGTAGATATCTGTATAAAAGTAGGCCATGAAAAGCATTATCGTTTGCCAGATAATATTGGACGCACCATCACCTAACCCATAACCAATCTTTTCTTTGAATCCTATTTTTCTCATAATAAATACCTTTTAATCAGGATGAGTACGAATCCGAAATGAGTGGCCAGTCTCAGGTTAAAAGATAAATATTAAGAGCATAAAAAAATGTATGAGAAAGATGCTTTTATATAATTTTTTTGCGCAGGTAGATTTGTGCCGATCACAGTTTTATCAACGACGCGGTTTTACGCTTAAAGCTGCACGTTATGACCGGTTTTTAACTGTTCTGATGTCAGATTGCTGTTCCTGAATTTTTTAGGTGTAACGCCGATAACCCTTCTGAACTGGAAGCAATAGTACGCAGCATCTGTAAACTCACATTTGTAAGCAATGTCGGTGATGCTAAGTTCTGTATTACGCAACAGCTGTATTGACAGGGCGATTTTCTTTCGCAGAAGATATTCCTTAAAACTCACCTGCATAATTTTTTTAAACGTTCTGGAAAAATGACTGGGTGAGAGTCCGACCGATTCAGCGGCTTCGTTCAAACTCATCGTAAATGAGGTTTGCGTTTCCAGGTTGATCACAAAAGAGATAATAACCGCAAAGATGGATTGATGATCCGTCTCTGTGGCGATTTTGGTAGCGTTTTCGGCATGCTGCAGAACGGTGCTGAGTAACAAAATCATTAACGGTTTAATTTCTTTTTCAGAATATGCCGTCTCATTGACTTCTGAGAACCATTTGAAAATAAATTGTAATCTTTCTGCATCCTTTTCCTCCAGGCAGAAAACGACACCCGTATGTGATTCCAGGGCGGGTACTGGATATTTCAGATTGCTGAGCGCAGTATGATCATATTGTAAGATAAAACGTTCATGGTCTGCCGTAAAATCCAGTTCCATATCATGCAGCGTGAGTGGGCTGACATAGACAAGCGTATTATTCTGGAGAGCGAATTTTTCATGGCCAATACTATAGCTGCCTCTGGCTTTGTAAAACCACATAATTTCATGTTCGAGATGCATATGTGGCTTGATGTACATTCCACCTTCAGGCACTTTTTCCTGTGCGCGTAATATGTAGTTTAACCCGGCTTTCGTTTCCAGCTTCTCAAAGAAATAATCTGATGGTGGCATAGGTTTTTCCTAAAATTCATCTGTTTATCCTGTTATTTTGATACCATATTTTGAGACGATTTAAAAACCGGCATAATTTGCTATTCTTTGAATTCGAATAGAAAGAGGGGCGGGCAGCGCTCCGGACGGATAAGGAGAATAACGATGTCAAACGTGTGTACCATCGCCTGGGTTTACGGCGTCGTTCAGGGGGTCGGCTTCCGTTACAGTACCCAGCGAGAAGCCGTACAGCTAGGGTTAACGGGATATGCACGTAATATGGACGACGGCAGTGTAGAGGTACTGGCCTGTGGTGAAGAAGAACAGGTTGAGAAGCTGGTGGCGTGGCTGAAAGCGGGCGGGCCGCGAAGTGCGCGGGTTGATAAGGTTTTAACTGAACCGCATCAACCCGGTCGGGAGTACGTTAACTTCGGTATTCGCTATTAAATGCACTTCACCGGCTTAGGCAGGCCAGCAATCTTTGTTGCCTGTTTTGCCGGGCCTTTTGGAAACAGGCGATACAGATAACGGCTGTTACCTTTCTCTTCGCCGAATTTATTGGCCATGGCTTTGACCAGCATACGAATAGCCGGAGAGGTGTTGAATTCGAGATAGAACTCGCGCACAAAACGCACCACTTCCCAGTGTTCGGGGGAAAGGACGATACCCTCTTTCTCCGCAATCACCGCTGCCAGCGCTTCGCTCCACTGGCCACTCTCTTTGAGATAACCGTCGTTATCGGTCTCGATCTCTTTGCCTTCAAAACTCAACATAATCATTCACGCATCAGTCAAAAACCGCAGCAGTGTATCAAAAAACAAAGCCCCGCATAAGCGGGGCCAGGTTTACATTGCTGTAGCTTTAATCGCGGCTGGCGAAGCCCAGAATGCTCAGCAGGCTGACGAAGATGTTATACAGCGACACGTACAGGCTCACGGTAGCGCGGATATAGTTCGTCTCACCGCCGCGAATGATGTTGCTGGTTTCAAACAGGATCGCACCTGAAGAAATCAGAATAAACACGGCGCTAATTGCCAGGTGCAGGGCAGGCAGCTGCAGGAAGATGTTTGCCACCATACCCACCAGCACGACCACGACGCCCGCCATCAGCATACCGCCGAGGAAGGACATGTCCTTACGGGTAGTCAGCACGTAGGCCGAGCAGCAGAAGAACACCAGCGCGGTACCGCCCAGCGCCATACCGATAAGGTCGCCCATCCCGGCAGACAGATACGCATTCAGCATCGGCCCCAGGATGTAGCCCAGGAAGCCAGTGAAGGCAAACGCAGACAGAATACCAACCGGTTTGTCAGCAGTTTTGTAGGTCAGGAACATCAGGCCATACATCCCCACCAGCGTCAGGATCAGCCCCGGAGACGGCAGCATCAGCACGGTGCTGGCGGTGGCGGTGATCGCCGAAAACGCCAGCGTCAGGCTAAGCATGAAATAGGTATTGCGCAGCACCTTGTGGGTACTGAGTAGCGATGTGCGGTCGCGTGAAGATGTAATTATACGATCCATGAGTCACTCTCTTATGACAGATGTAATTAACGGCAAGAATAGGAAACGGCGCGCCAGTCTCAAAGTGGTTTTACCCATCTTTACTCAGCACGTTAGCGCTGATGCTGGTTATTTCTTCTGCGAAAATCATTTCCCACAGGATGAACAGCGGATTACGAATTTTATTCAGATCAACCTCTTATAGGTTACTGAAAAATATTGCCTTATTTCAATGCGGGCGCTAAGAGTTATTCCCGGATCGTCATAAAACAGACAATAAGGCGAAGGATATGAAACCACAAACACGTACTAACTTTACACTCTCTTTGTTAACCGCGGCCATACTGTGCACCAGCAAGGCAAGCTGGGCGGCTAACGTGCCGGCAGGAACGCAACTGGCAGAGAAGCAGGAACTGGTCAGGAACAACGGCAGTGAACCCTCATCGCTTGACCCGCATAAAGTCGAAAGCGATGTCGAATTCAATATTATCAGCGATTTATTCGAAGGGCTGGTCAGCGTCTCTCCGAACGGTGATATCCAGCCGCGGCTGGCGGAGAAATGGGAGAACAAAGACAATACCGTCTGGACGTTCCATCTGCGTCCTGGCATCACCTGGAGCGACGGCACCGCCATTACTGCAGAAGATGTGGTCTGGAGCTGGCAGCGGCTGGTCGACCCGAAAACCGCCTCGCCGTACGCCAGCTATCCGGGCAACATGCACATCATCAACGCCGCAGAGATTGCGCAGGGTAAACAAGCGCCCGATAAACTGGGCGTGAAAGCCATCAACGACACTACGCTTGAAGTCACGCTCACCCAGCCAAATGCCGCTTTCCTGGCGATGCTGGCGCACCCGTCGCTGGTGCCGGTGGATAAAGTGCTGATTGGGCGTTTCGGTGATAAATGGACCAAACCCGAGCATTTCGTCAGCAGCGGTGCTTATAAACTGTCGCAGTGGGTGGTCAACGAGCGCATTGTGGCCGAGCGCAACCCGCGCTACTGGGATAACGCGCATACCGTTATCAATAAGGTGACGTACCTGCCCATCACCTCTGAAGCCGCGGATGTGAACCGCTATAAGGCCGGTGAAATCGACATCGTTTATACGGTGCCGATCAATCAGTTTGCGCAGCTCAAGAAAACGCTGGGCAGCGAACTGGATGTCTCTCCACAGCTTGCCACGTACTGGTATGAGTTCAATACCACCCGTCCACCGTTTAATGATGCCCGCGTGCGCAGAGCGCTGAACATGGCGCTGGATAAAGACATCATCGCGGAGAAAGTGTTAGGGCAGGGGCAGCGCCCGGCGTGGCTCGTCAGCCAGCCGGATATCGGCGGTATCACGCTAAAAAACCCGGATTACGCCAGCTGGCCGATGGAAAAACGTATTGCCGAAGCCAAAAAACTGCTGGACGAAGCCGGTTTTAACGCCAGCCACCCGCTGCGCTTTAATCTGCTCTACAACACGTCTGAATCGCACCAGCGCATTGCCATCGCGGCCAGCTCAATGTGGAAGAAAAATCTCGGCGTGGAGGCGAAGCTGCAAAATCAGGAGTGGAAAACCATGCTGGATACCATGCACACCCACAACTTTGACGTGGTGCGCTACGCCTGGATTGCGGATTACGATGATGCGGCGACCTTCCTCAACAACTACCGTACCGGAGACAGTGAAAACACCAGCCAGTACAGCAACCCGGAGTATGACCAGGCGTTAGTCAATGCGGCGAAAGCGAAAACGCCGGAAGAGCGCGGTAAATTCTACCAGCAGGCAGAGGATCTTTTAGGGCGCGACGTGCCTGCGATCCCGGTCTATCACTACGTCCGTACACACCTGGTGAAACCGTGGGTGGGCGGATTCACGCCGGATAAGCTGGGGTACTACTACACCAAAGATATGTACATCAAGAAGCACTAAGCCTGAACGCTGCATGTTGTGCTGAGAAAATGGCCAATGCGTTGCCAATTCAACCGATTAAACGCGTATTGGCTATTTTTAAAGCGAACGAAAGCCGTGGCTCTTTACAGCACGCAGCGAGGTGTTTATAGTTCGCCTCACTTAGGAAGCGTGGCCGAGCGGTTGAAGGCACCGGTCTTGAAAACCGGCGACCCGAAAGGGTTCTAGAGTTCGAATCTCTACGCTTCCGCCAAATTTAAACCCCAGGTTGCTCGTCAATCTGGGGTTTTTCTTTTGCATTGGCCGATCCGGCTCACATTTTTAAAAAACCGCTATTCCCCTATATAAAACAGGCGTTATCATTCACGCCGTAAATATCTTGCTATCTCTCACCGAGGCTTTGATGCTGGAGAATGTTTTCATCAGATAATCAGTTTCCCGCTCTTTTCAGGACGGACTGGTTATCGCTGCGCTTAAACCTTACGCACGCACCTGCGGGTGTGGGCTCGTTTTTACGCATGATGATTACACAGGTTTTTCAGTATGAATTTATCCCGTCAGGAACAACGTACCTTACACGTTCTCGCCAAAGGTGGACGTATTGTGCACGTCCGCGACAGTTCTGGCCGCGTCACGTCCGTTGAGTGCTACACCCGTGAAGGGCTGGTGCTGAGCGACTGCACGCTTAACGTCTTTAAAAAACTCCGCACTAAAAAACTGATCCGATCCGTGAACGGGCAGCCTTATCGCATCAATACCACCGGGCTGAACAACGTTCGCGCCGAGCTGGATAATCGGTAAACGGAATAAACAACGCCACCCTTGGGTGGCGTTGGCCTACGGTGGATCGTGCGAAATCTAGGCCGGGAAAGCGCAGCGCCACCCGGCAAGAAACGCGGCGTTATGAGCGGATAAAGGCCAGAATGTCCGCGTTGATAATATCCGCATGAGTGGTATGCATCCCGTGCGGGAAGCCCGGATAAACTTTCAGTACGCTGTTCGCCAGCAGCTTGTCCTGCAGTAGAGAGGCATTTTTATACGGCACGACCTGATCGTCGTCGCCCTGCAGCACCAGTACGGGAACCGTGATGGCTTTTAAATCCTCCGTCTGGTCGGTCTCTGAAAACGCCTTAATTCCCTCATAGTGAGCCTTGGCACTTCCGATCATTCCCTGGCGCCACCAGTTCTGAATGGTGCCCTGCGAAACGTCGGCCCCGTCCCGATTAAAGCCGTAGAAAGGACCGCTGGCGACGTCGAGGTAAAACTGGGCGCGGTTAGCCGCCAGCGCTTTGCGGAAGCCGTCGAAAACCTCGATGGGCGTCCCACCGGGGTTAGCGTCCGTTTTTACCATCAGAGGCGGGACGGCGCTGACGAGCACCGCTTTGGCGACGCGCCCCTGCGGTTGTCCGTACTGTGCAACGTAGCGGGCGACCTGGCCGCCGCCGGTGGAGTGGCCGACGTGCACGGCGTTGCGTAGGTCCAGGCTTTCAACCACGGCCGACGCATCGGAGGCATAATGATCCATATCGTGGCCTTCACTCACCTGATCCGAACGCCCATGACCGCGACGGTCGATAGCGATAACGCGATAGCCTTCCGCAAGGAAGAAGAGCATCTGGTTATCCCAGTCATCGGCACTTAAAGGCCAGCCGTGGTGGAAAACAATGGGTTGCGCCTCTTTTGACCCCCAGTCTTTGTAGAAAATGTTGACGCCGTCTTTCGTTGTTACGAATGCCATACCGCAAACTCCTCAGTTAAAGGCAACATGATCGCAGGCTGAAAGGCTTGAATCCTCATCGCCCTGATTGATCCGGCTTTTTCACGTTCACCGTACCGGTAGAACCTTTAAAGTGTAGGAGAAATACCAGAAGTAGACGGTTTCATTCCCGTTAAAAGCAGCCATACGCACGCTGGCCACGGGGGAGCAGGCCCTGCGTTTTACACCTCGGCTGAATGAGTTTTGCGCAGGCGCGTAGAAATCGAAAAATTCCTGCTTTACAAGGCGCTAATAGGTGTTTATAGTGCGCCTCACTTTGGAAGCGTGGCCGAGCGGTTGAAGGCACCGGTCTTGAAAACCGGCGACCCGAAAGGGTTCTAGAGTTCGAATCTCTACGCTTCCGCCAAATTCGAAAACCCTGCGATAGCCATATCGCAGGGTTTTTTCGTTTTACAGCGCAATCACCAGTTCACCGGAATGGCTTCGGGAACAGCACAGCGCCACCTGCTGGTCCGGCGCGCCTTTTTCCGCCTCCGACTGCACGCTATCCCGGTGATCCACCACGCCGTCAATCACCGGCGTCAGGCACGCACCGCAAATCCCCATTTCACACGACAGCGGCACGTCTACACCGTTTTCCTGCAATACCTGGGCGATGGTTTTATCCGCAGGCACCGGCCAGCGCTCGCCGGTGGAGGCCAGTTTGACCGTGAAGATCTCGCCGGTTTCACCGCCTGCGGCAGGAGCAGCGGGCTGAAACGCCTCGCTGTGAAGATGGGCGTCATCCCATCCCTTCGCTGTGGCCACCTCACGCACTTTTTCCATAAACCCTGCTGGACCGCAGATCCAGGCGTGAAGCCCCACATCAGCCGCCGGGAGATGCTCTGCCAGCGCTGTGCGCGGGCTGGCAGTATGAATGATGCACTCACCGCACTGCGAGAGCCCGCGCGCAAACGCCGCGCTTTCGCGGTTTCTGACGTAATAGTGCAGCGTAAACGGCGTTCCGGTCGCCTTCAGCTGCAGGGCCATCGCATACAGCGGCGTAATGCCAATTCCTGCCGCCAGCAGCAAAACCCGCTCTGCCTGACCAAGCGGAAACAGATTGCGCGGGGCGGAAATCATCAGCTTCTGCCCGGGACGCAGCGTCTCGTGAACGTAGCGCGACCCGCCGCGCGAGGCGGTTTCCCGCCCCACGCAGATAAGATAGCTCTCTTCCTCACAGGCCCCGGTCAGTGAATACTGGCGCACCACGCCGCAGGGCAGATGCACATCAATGTGCGCGCCGGGCTGCCACGTCGGCAGTGCTTTACCGTCTTCAGACACCAGCCTGACGGCTAGGCTTTTGTCGCCCTCGCGCCACAGCCCGTCAACAATCACGCTCAGCATATCGGCCTCCGTCATACCAGGAAAAACTCGCCAAAGCCCATTTTTTTCAGTCCCCGACGGTAGGCTATTGAGCTTTTGTCAGCGGGAATATGGGCTTCCAGCGTCAGGTCCAGCGGCAGGCTTTCCGGACGCTGGGTTTCCACCATCAGGCGATCCTCTTCGAAGATGCGCAGGTTAAAGGCATGCACGTCTTCCACTGGAATATGCAGGTCAAGGTTGCGCGCAATAGGGGCGAACATGCGGGTCACGCGCGATGACACGGGCGACGCGGCGTTCATGATCACCAGTCTCGACTCTCCCGGAAAATGAATCGTCAGAGTGGCGGTAAACGGCAGATGCATTTCAAAATGGCGCAGCCACTGGAACCCTTCTGGCACCTGTACGGGTGAACCGGCGGGATAGTTGCTCACGGAGCTCCAGTAATCCGCCACGAAGCCGAACGGCGTCTCCTGTGGCTGATAGGCGGGCACAAGCTGATTATTGGGATCGGCAAAAGTATCAGTGTGGATCCACGCAAAGTGTGCCACGTCCAGAAACCCCTCCACCTGTCGCCCGGCGAAGCCATTCACCTCAAACGCCGGGCAGTTGATCTGCTGAAAGCCTGCGTCATCCCAGTGCGGCATGGTGGGCAGCGGCGCAGGATTGTCCGGGTCAAACGCCAGGCAGGTCCAGATCAGGCCGAAGCGCTCTTCCACGGCATAGTTAATCAGGTTCAGCTTCGCCGGAACGGGCTGGTCGGGGCTGGACGGAATACGGTTGCAGCGCCCGTCCTCCCCAAAGCGTAAGCCATGATAGGGGCAGATAATGCCGTGCTCGTCGTGAAAGCCGAGCGTCAGCGGCACGCCGCGGTGCGGGCAGACGTCACGGGCAACCACGACCTGGTCGTGGATCCGGTAAATCACCAGCTGTTCATCCAGCAGGGTCGCTTTGACCGGCGCCGGACCGACGTCGCAGGCGCGCGCGACCGGATGCCAGCATTTCGCCAGGCGCAGCCAGTCCTCTGGCTCAAACGTGCAGTGGGCGGGTGGAGTCGGTTCTCTTTTCATTGTTATCCCTCTTACGTTCAGCCTAACGGGCCGCCCTGAATGGTCTCGCACAGACCGTTAATGATGCGCTCGCCGGTCTCCTCTTTGAGCTCCTGATACCAGGCCTGCGTCAACGCCATGTCTTTCCCGTGGGTGACGTCGCAGCGTTTACGCGCCTTCAGCACCAGGTCGCGCACCCGGTCGCAGCGCAGCGCTTCGTACTGCCGCAGCGCCAGGGTAATGCTGTGGTTTTCACGCAGGCATTCCCCCAGCACCACGGCATCTTCCATCGCCGCACAGCCGCCCTGGCCGATATCCGGTGTGGTGCTGTGCGCGGCATCGCCGAGCAGCGCGACGTTGCCGCGCACCAGGCTGTCGAACGGCTCAATGTCGTGGATTTCAATGCGGTTGGTGGTCTCGGGATCCAGCGCCGCGATAAGCGTCTGCACCGGCGGCGCCCAGCCGCGGAAGTAGCCCGTGAGATCGGCGCGCAGGGTGGTGCGATCCTCCGCCAGGCCTGCGGGCAGCGGCACGTCAAAAAAGAAGTAGAAGCGTCCGCCGGAGACGGGCATCAGCGATACGCGTTTGCCTTCGCCAACGAAGGTGGTCCACTGGTGCGCCGGGGCTATCTCTTCATCAATCTTCACCAGCCCGTTCCAGTTCACGTACCCGGCGTAGCGGCGCTCCGGGGTGTATCCCAGCACGTACGGACGAACCGCCGAGTGGCTGCCGTCGGCGGCAATCAGAAAATCGCCTGTTGCCGTGGTGCCATCTGTAAAGGTCACGCTCACGCCCGCGTCGTCTTCCTGAACGTGTTCCACCCGCTTGCCGAACTGCACCCTGTCGCGACCCCAGAAGTCCAGCATTTCGCGCTGGAGTTCAGCGCGCGAGACGGGGCAGGGGCGCCCTCCGGTACGCTCAACCAGCGGGGCAAGGCTAAAGCGGGTCAGGGTCTCGCCGCGCCGGTAATCTTTGTAGGCCATAAAACGCATCGGACCGCCGTAAGTCTCGATGATGTCGCCCATGCCGAGGTGCTGCATGCATTTCACGCCGTTAGGCCAGATGGAGATGGCCGCCCCGACGGGCCTGATCTCTCTTACGGCTTCAAACACGGTACAGTCGATGCCCGCTTTCTTCAGCGCGACGGCGGCGCTCAGGCCGCCAATTCCCGCACCAATAACGATTGCTTTCATGCTTCTCTCCTTTTGCAGGGTGTAAAAACAGTCAGCAATTTGCGTACCAGGCTGCAGAGTGGCGAAAACGGCGTTGTGAGCGGTGAGTTTGCACTGCTAAGGTGCGCAAACGCGGTGAAGGTGCCTTTTTATGAATCAATAATTTCCTGTTGAGCTATACGGAATCGACTGTTTCACACCTGCGCTCAGAATGGCGTGGTTTGTGCAAGAACCCGGAGGATGACAATAAAGGAGACGCTATGATCGCACTGCACGAGTTCAATCATCTTTCCCACGAAAAGGCGTTAGCGCTGATTCACCCCTGCGTGGCGCTCCCCGGCTGGGCCGACGCGCTGGCTCTGGGGCGGCCCTACGCCAGCCGGGACGAATTGTTCACTACGGCAAACGCGCTGACGCACGCCTGGGACGAAGCGGCGCTAGCGCAGGCCCTGAGCGCCCATCCACGCATTGGGGAAAAGCCGGCGGGCTCACAGGCGGAGGCGGCGCTGTCGCGCCAGGAGCAGGGCGCGGTGAATGAAGGCGATGCCGCCCTTGCCCAGGCGCTGCGCGAGGGGAATGCCCGCTACGAAGCTCGCTTCGGGCGCGTCTTTCTCATCCGCGCGAAGGGCCGCAGCGGCGAAGACATTTTACAGGCGCTGCACGTGCGGCTTGAAAACAGCGATGCGCAGGAAGTTCGGGCTGCACTGGAACAGCTGCGGGAAATTACGTTACTACGTCTGGAAGGAGTCATTAGCGAATGAGCACACTCAGCACCCATATTCTGGATATCTCGACGGGCCAACCCGCAGAGGGCGTGACGGTTCATCTCGAACGGGAGGGCGAAATCATGGCGACGGGCGTGACCAACGTAAATGGTCGCATCACCGAGTTTGTCCCTTTCCTGCCAAAAGGCCGCTATCGGCTGGTGGCGGAGATCGGCGCGTGGTTTAGCGAAACCGGTCGCGACACGCTCTACCCCTGCGCGCAAATTGATTTTGTGACGGGAGAAGCGGCAGGCGAGCACTTCCACCTGCCGTTTGTGATTGCGCCCGGCGGGTGGTCAACCTACCGGGGCAGTTGACCATACCCGCTCGCCGTTAACCCAGGTCTCGCTGATGTTGCGCTCGTCGCCCAAGGTCATCAGCACGAAAAGCTGCTCGTAGATATCCTGACAGCGGCGATTACGCAGGCGCTGCAGCGGCGTTACGTCAGGGTCGATAACCACGAAATCCGCCTCTTTGCCGGGCGCGAAGTTGCCAATCTTATCGTCCAGCCTGAGGGCGTGCGCGCCGCCCAGCGTGGTGTGGTAAAACGCCTCGCTGGCGCGCAGGCGGTAGCTCTGAAGCTGGCCGACCTTGTAGGCTTCCCCCAGGGTGCGCAGCATGCTGAAGGTGGTGCCCGCGCCGACGTCGGTGCCGATGCCCATCCGCACCTTGTGCTGCCAGCAGGCGGGCAGGCGAAACAGCCCGCTGCCGAGAAACAGGTTCGAGGTGGGGCAAAACGCCACCGCCGAACCGGTGTCATGCAGGCACTGCCACTCGCTGTGGTGTAGATGAATCGCGTGGGCAAACACGCTGCGCTCGCCGGTCAGGCCGTAGTGGTGATACACGTCCAGATAGCGCTCATGTTCCGGCCAGAGGTCGCTTACCCAGGCCACTTCGTTGGGGTTTTCGCTCAGGTGGGTCTGCAGCCAGGTATCCGGGAACTCCTCTCTGAGCAGGCTGACCGCGGCAAGCAGCTCGGGGGATGAGGTCGGGGCAAAGCGCGGCGTAATGGCATAGCCCAGCCGCCCCCGGTGATGCCAGCGCTGAATCAGCTCCCGCGTCTGCCCGTAGCTCTGCTTCGCGTCTTCGCTCAGGTAGTCCGGCGTGTGCCTGTCCATCATCACCTTTCCGGCGATTAGGCGCATGTTCAGGCGCAGGGCTTCGGTAAACAGCGCCTCGACCGATTCCGGGTGCAGCGTGCAAAACACCAGCGCGGTGGTGGTGCCGTTGCTCACCAGTTGCTGAATGAAAAATTCGGCGATCTCTTTCGCATAGGCTTCATCGGCAAACTGGCTCTCCACCGGGAAAGTGTAGGTGGTCAGCCACTCCAGCAGCTGTTCGCCAAAGGCGCCGATCATCTCCGTTTGCGGGTAATGGACGTGGGTGTCGACAAAACCGGGCAGCAGCAGCCTGCCGCGCAGGTCGGTGTAGCCCTTGTGGGGGTCAAGATACTGCTCGCCCTCCTGCCACGGCATCTGCGCCAGAATTTTTCCGTTCTGTATAAATAACAGCCCGTCCTCAAGGTAGCGCGCGTGTTGGGCAATCGCGTCTGCGCTGTCGCAGACCTGGGCAATATCAAAAAATGCGCCGCGGATCGCTGTCTGGTAATCCATCATGGTTCCTGCCTTCGTGTTTGCGTAGCGGGGTGAAAAGGCGCAGCAAGAACGGTGCCAAAAAATGGACGGGCCGCAGATACCCTGCGGCCGGAAGGAGGGGATTACTCTTTTTGCGTTGCCACGCGGGAGCTGAACGACGTCGCGCCCGCCGTCTCGCGATCTTCCCGGGCCAGCCAGCGGTAGGTCACGCCGCCGAGGAAGACGCCGATGAACCAGCTGAAGTTCGCCACCTCATGCAGAGCCGGGATGAAGCTAATCACCAGGCCCACGGCCACGGACGGGATCAGCGCGCCAATGGCTTTCGGGTTAAAGCCGTTGCGGTACCAGTATTTGCCCTTTGGCGTGTCGTCGAACAGATCGTCAACCGACACCTTGCCGCGCTTAATCAGGTAGAAGTCGGCAATCAGAATGCCGAACAGCGGGCCGATGAACGCCCCGAGCACGTCCAGGGTGTAGTGGATAAGCTCCGGCGAGTTGAACAGGTTCCACGGGGTGAGCAGGATCGAGCCGACGGCGGCAATCATGCCCCCGGTGCGGAAGCTGATTTTCTGCGGCGAGCAGTTAGAGAAATCAAACGCCGGGGAGACGAAGTTCGCGACGATGTTGATCCCGATGGTGGCGGTGATCATCGTCAGCAGGCCAATCGCCACGGCCAGATCGTTGCCCACGCGGCTGACGGTCTCGATCGGGTCGGTGATCATGCGGCCAAACAGCGACTGGGTGCCGGAGACAATGACCACGGTGACGATGGAGAACAGCAGGAAGTTAAACGGCAGGCCCCAGCGGTTGCCGCGGCGGATCTCGCCCATGCTTTTGCCGTAGCGGGAGAAGTCGCCAAAGTTGAGCAGCGGGCCGGAGAAGTAAGACACCACCAGCGCGGTCGCGGTGATCATCTGCCAGGTCTGTTCGCCCGCGCTCAGGGATTTGCTGGCGAGGGTGAAGGAAATGCCGTCAAAACCGGTCTTGTATACAATCCAGCCTGCGAGGGCCAGCATCACCACGTAGACCGCCGGACCGGCGATATCAATAAAGCGCTTGATGGCGCTCATGCCGTGCCAGAAGACCATCGCCTGCAGGACCCACATAATGGCAAAGCAGATCCAGCCCAGATGCGACAGGCCCAGGAATGCGCCGGTAGTGAGCGAAGAGAGCGACGGCCAGAACTTCAGCGCCACCAGCATCAGGGCGTTGGCGGCCAGATAGGTCTGAATGCCATACCACGCGAAGGCAATCAGCCCGCGGATCACCGCCGGAATATTGGCCCCGAAGACGCCAAACGCCTGACGGCTGATCACCGCATAAGGCACGCCCGCCATCTGGCTCGGTTTGGCCACCAGGTTGGCGCACAGCTGCACGATGCAAATCCCCACCAGCAGGCAAAGCAGCACCTGCCAGCTTGCCAGCCCGAGCGTAAAGAAGCTCGCGGCGACAACATAACCCCCCATGCTGTGGACGTCCGACATCCAGAACGAAAAAATGTTGTACCAGCTCCAGTTCTGGTCACGCGTCGGTGCCAGATCCTCATTGCAAAGACGTGGGCTGTAAACCGCACCGGAATCAGCGGCCGTACCCTGCTGCGCGTTTTGACTGTTTGGCATGAAACCTGCTCCTGTGAATGAAAACCCGTTGAGTGGGAGTGCAGACGGTATTGCAGGATCCAGGCCAAAATAATAAATCTTGTATGCAATATTTTATTTTTATGTATACGATTCGATAACGAAGAGTAAAAGACGGAGTGGTGAATGAACAACATAAACGCCCTGCAGACCGCGCCAGACCTGCATGACAAAGATGAATCCATCTTTCAGGCGCTGATGACCGCGATTGTCGAACATCAGCTGCTGCCGGGGAGCAAACTGCCGGAAGAGGCGCTGGCCGAGGTGTTTGGCGTAAGCCGCACGGGTATCCGTAAGGTGCTGCAGCGACTCGCGGCTGTGCAAATGGTCACCTTAACGCCCAAGCGTGGTGCACACGTTGCCAGCCCAACGGTGGAAGAGGCGCAGCACATCTTCCGCACCCGCGCCCTGCTGGAGGTCGCCAACCTGCCAGACGTGCTGGCCCGCTGTCAGCCGCCGCACCTTGCCGCGCTGGAGGCCATTATTCGCCAGGAGCAGCAGGCGCACGAGGCGTACGACGGCCCGGCGGCGATCCGCCACTCTGCCAACTTCCACATTCAGCTGCAGGCGATCTCCGGCAACCAGGTGCTGACGGAGATGGTGACCAGCCTGAGCCAGCGCTCCTCGCTGGTGATTGCCACCTGGGGCGCGCCGTGGCGTCAGGGCTGCCGCTGCAACGATCACGAACAGCTTGTGGATCTGCTGCGCCAGAAGGCGCTCCAGCCGCTCAGCGATGCCTTAATGCACCATTTTGAACATATCGTCGCCAGCCTCTGCTTCGAGCGGGCGGGCGAGTGTCTGCCTGATTTTGCCCGGCTGTTTGCCGGCCACAAGGAGTCGTAATGTCCTCTGTCCGTATACAAGTGATCAACCCCAACACCAGCCTCGCGATGACGGAAACCATCGGCGCGGCGGCCCGCGCGGTGGCGGCACCGGGGACGGAGATCCTCGCGGTCTGCCCGAGCGCGGGCGTGCCGTCTATAGAAGGCCACTTTGATGAAGCCATCGCCGCCGTGGGCGTTCTCGAACAGGTCAGGCTCGGCAGAGAGCAGGGGGTGGAGGGTCACGTCATCGCCTGCTTTGGCGATCCGGGCCTGCTGGCGGCGCGCGAGCTGGCGCAGGGGCCGGTGGTAGGGATTGCGGAAGCCGCCATGCATATGGCGACGCTGGTGGCGACGCGCTTTTCGGTGGTGACCACGCTGCCGCGCACGCTGATTATTGCCCGTCATCTGCTGCACCAGTATGGCTTTCAGGATCGCTGCGCGGCGCTGCACGCTATCGATCTCCCGGTGCTGGCGCTGGAAGACGGCAGCGGTCTGGCGCAGGAGAAGGTGCGCGAGCGCTGTATACAGGCGCTGAAAGAGGATGGCTGCGGTGCCATCGTGCTGGGCTGCGGCGGCATGGCGACGCTGGCGCAGGAGCTGACGCACGAGCTCCGCGTGCCGGTCATCGACGGCGTCAGCGCGGCGGTGAAGATGGTGGAATCGCTGGTGGCGCTGGGGTTGTCGACCAGCAAGCACGGGGACTTGGCCTTCCCGGAGAAAAAAGCGTTAAGCGGACAGTTTCAGGCATTGAATCCATTTTGAAGGTGAGGGGAGACGTAATGGCGCTTTTTGAACAGAATTACCCGCGGGATCTGCGCGGTTACGCAGGCAACCCGCCGCACGCGCGGTGGCCGAATCAGGCGCGCATCGCGGTGCAGTTTGTGCTCAATTATGAGGAAGGGGCGGAAAACCACGTTCTGCACGGCGATGCCGGTTCCGAGCAGTTCCTGTCGGACATCATCGGCGCGGCCAGCTACCCGGATAAACACATGTCGATGGACTCCCTCTACGAATACGGCAGCCGCGCCGGATTCTGGCGGATCCACAATGAATTTCAAAAACGCGGCCTGCCGCTGACGGTCTTTGGCGTGGCGATGGCGATGGCGCGTCATCCTGAGATCGTCGAGGCAATCAAAGCCGCGGATTACGACGTGGTGAGCCACGGCTGGCGCTGGATCCACTATCAGCACATGGATATCCAACAGGAGCGCGAACACCTGCACAAAGCGGTGCAGGTGTTGACCGACCTCTTCGGCAAGCCGCCGACGGGCTGGTACACCGGGCGCGACAGCCCCAACACCCGCCAGCTGGTGGTGGAGCACGGCGGTTTCGACTACGACAGCGACTACTACGGCGACGACTTACCCTTCTGGACGGAAGTGGCTTGCGGTGACGGTACCCGCAAACCGCACCTGATTGTGCCCTACACGCTGGATGCAAACGACATGCGCTTCGCCACCGCGCAGGGGTTTAATACCGCCGAGCAGTTTTATACCTATCTGAAGGACAGTTTTGACGTGCTGTACGAAGAGGGGGAAAGCGCGCCGAAGATGATGTCCATCGGCATGCACTGCCGCCTGCTCGGGCGGCCGGGGCGTTTTCGCGCGCTGCAGCGGTTCCTGGATTACGTACAGCAGCACGAGCGGGTGTGGGTCTGTACCCGCCAGCAGATTGCCGACCACTGGCGGGAGGTGCATCCGTTTCAGAAATAATTGTGCGATGTTTTGCCGGGTGGCGGCTGCGCCTTACCCGGCCTACAGGACTGAGCCGCAAATCATTACACCATCAAACTCACCTGCGCCGCCACGATGCGCCACCCGTAGGCAAACCGCACCCACGTCTGCTGTTGGCGGCCAATGCGTTCCGTCCCTTCGCGGGTAAACTCGGTGCTGCACACGGCATAATCCTCGCCGAAGGTGGTGATGACGGTGTGGCGCAACGTCCGCTGCAGCCCGGCGGACGGGCGTGCCGCGCGAAAGGCGCGGATTTCATCAATCCCGTACAGGTTTTCACCCGCCCCCAGACGCACCGTGTTTTTGCCGTGCCAGAACAGCTCGTCCAGCACCGCAACGTTGTTGCTGACCAGCGCGTCTTCATAGCGGTAAAACGCGGCGGTCACCTCGGCAACCACCCACGGCAGGTTAATGTCATCGTGATTCATCATGCGGCCACCTCCGCCGGACGGGCATCGGCGATCCCGCTCTCTTCCAGCACGCGCGCGACGCGCAGGCAGGCCTGCTCGTTAAACGGCGCGGCAATCAGCTGCAGGCCAATCGGCGCACCCTGGGCGGTGCGCAGCGGAACGGTGGTCACGGGCAGGCCCAAAAAGGATATCGGCTGGGTCAGCATCCCCATGCTGGCGCGAATGGGGAGCGGCTGGCCGTTAATCTCCATGGTCTGCTCACCCGCGAGCGTCGCGCTGCGCGGCGTTGCCGGGGCGATCAGCACGTCTGCCTGCGCGAAGAGGGTTTTAAACGCCTGCCGGGCGTGTGCGCGAAACCGCTGGGCCTGAATATACCAGGCGGAGGGGATCATCGCCCCGGCCAGCAGCCGTTCGCGGGAATGCGGCTCAAAACGCTCGGGCTCGCGGCGAAGCGCAGGCAGGTACTGGTTTCCCCCTTCGGAGGCGCTGATGATAAACGCTGCGGAGCGCGCCAGCTCGGCGTCCGGAAACTGCAGCTCATCCTGCACGCCGAGCGCCTTCGCCACCCGCGCTACGGCGTCTCGGGCATCCGCGTCGCACCAGGTGGTGAAGTAGCCGCCGAGCACCGCGCAGCGCAGGCCGTCAAGCCCCCGCTCAAGCAGGGGGCGCGTCTGCTCGCGCGAGCTCTCTGCCTGAAAACCGTCGCTGCTGTCCCGCCCCTGCAGCGCGTCATACACGGACGCCAGGTCGCACACGCGGCGGGCAAAGGGACCGATATGATCCAGGCTCGCGACAAACGGATGGCTACCGGATCGCGACAGGCGGCCAAAGGTGGGCTTCAGGCCATAGATGCCGCACAGGGAGGCCGGAACGCGAATCGAGCCGTTGGTGTCGGTGCCGAGCGAAAAGTGCACCAGCCCGGCGGCCACGGCGGCGGCTGAACCGCCGGACGACCCGCCCGCAATGCGCGCCAGATCGTGCGGGTTACGCGTCGTGCCGTAGTGGCTGTTTTCGGTAGTGAAGCCGTAGGCGTAGGCGTCCATATTCACCATCCCGGTCAGCAGCCCGCCCGCGCTGCGCAGCTGGCGCACTGCAAAGCTGTCAGCGGCCGCGGCGGGGCGCTGGCTGAACAGCTCTGCCCCGGCGAGGGTAGTGTGACCGGCAACGTCGAACAGATTTTTTACCGCGTAGGGCACGCCCGCCAGCGGCGGCAGGGGGCGCTTCTCGCGGCGCAGGGTGTCGATGCTCTCGGCCTCTGCGAGCATGCGTTCTTCCGTCACGGCGGTCCAGGCGCCGATCTGCGGGTTAATGCGCGCAATGGCCTCCAGCGTCTGGCGGGCAATCTCGCGAGCGCTCAGCTCGCCTGCGCTCAGCGCATGCTGGATCGCGCTGATACTCATCTCGTGTAGCCTCATGCTTTGTATACTCCTGCGATCTCCAGACGGTCGTCGAGCGGCAGCGCCATCAGAGGGGCGGCCAGAGTGGCAATGCGGCTGAACTGCAGCTGCAGCTCGGCGCGGCGGGTATCATCCAGCGTCACGCCGAGCACGGACTCCATTTGCGCCAGATACGCTTGCCAGTCGGGTTGTGGTGTCGTCATTGTTTTCTCCTCAGAATCCGGCGGCCGCGCCGTTGCTGCGCGGGTCAAATGCCCCTTCGAACAGCCCGTTGGGATGGCGGACAATCGCGCCCGCGTGGCCCATCGCTTCACTGAAGTCCGGGAACATTTCCACCTCATGCCCTCGCGCGCGGAGCTGCGAGACCGTCTCAGCGCTAAAGCGCCCTTCAAGTTTTAACGTGTCCGAGGTTTGTCCCCAGGTGCGACCCAGCAGCCAGCGCGGGCGGGAAATGCTTTCCTGTAAAGGCACGCCCTGAATCGCGTAGCGGGTAAAGAGCGCGGCCTGGGTTTGCGGCTGTCCGTCACCGCCCATCGATCCGTAGACCATCACGCGCCCGTCCTTAAGACGCGCCGCCGCAGGATTCAGGGTATGAAAAGGCTGTTTGCCCGGCGCGAGGGCCAGAAGATGATTGGGATCGAGGCTGAACGATGCGCCACGGTTCTGCCAGACGATGCCGGTGTCGGGCAGCACCACGCCGCTGCCGAACTCGTGATAGATACTCTGGATAAACGACACGGCGAGCCCGCTGTTGTCCATGACCCCCATCCACACCGTATCGCCGGGGCCTTTTCCGCCGCCCCACGGTGCGGCGCGGCTATCGTCAACCCTGTCGGCAAGCGCCTGCAGCGCGGCGGGATCCAGCAGTTTCTGAACATCGGTTTTCAGCTCGCGCGGGTCGGTGATGTGGGCATCGCGCAGGCCAAAGGCCAGCTTGGTGGCTTCAACGATGCGGTGAAGGGTGTCGGCATCGTCGGCCTCCACCATGTTCAGACAATCGGTGATGCCGAGTATCGCCAGCGAGACCAGCCCCTGCGTCGGCGGGGCGTGGTTAAAGATCTCCCCCTGCTGATGCTGCAGCCTCAGCGGCGCGGTGCGCCGGGCAGCGTGCGCGTGTAAATCGGCCAGCGTCACGGGCAGGCCCAGCGTCTCCATGCCATGCGCCAGCACGTCCGCCAGCGGGCCGCGATAGAAGCTGTCCAGACCATCTTCCACCAAACGCGTCAACGTCGTGGCCATGGCGGGCTGGTAAAAACGGCTCCCGACCTGCGGCGGCTTACCGTCCACCAGCAAGGTTTCCGCGAAGCCGGGGATATCCTTCAGCTCGTCGAATTTGCTGGCCGTGGCATGGGCCTGAGAGGCCGTGACCGGCGTGCCGTTCTGCGCATAGTCAATGGCGTCGGCCAGCAGGCGAGCCAGCGGCAGCGCCTTGCCGGTCATCTCGCGCGAAACCTTCAGCGCCTCGTCCCAGCCGCTCACCGTACCGGCGACGGTCAGCGCCGCACGGGGCCCGCGATGGGGAATATGCGCCAGACCGTCGTAGGCGGCGAGCGTTGCCAGCGATCCCGCCGCGCCGCTGGCATCAATGGCGACAGGTTCGCCTTCCGGCGGCACGATAAGCCAGAAGCCATCGCCGCCCAGCCCGTTCATGTGCGGATAAACCACGGCAATGGTGGCCGCCGCGGCGACCATTGCCTCTATCGCGCTGCCGCCTTCGCGCAGCACCGCCAGCGCGCTCTGGCTGGCGAGATGGTGGGGCGCAACGGCCATGCCGTGCGTGGAGACATTACTTTGCATGAAGCGTCCTCGTAACCCTGAAAGTCACAAGGTGCTGCAAAAGCTGTTCCAGTTCTGAAAGAAAAGTTTCAGTAAACTGGCACGTATAATGAAAGGTAGAATGAAAGGCAAAATGTGATGAAACAAAAGTTACAGAGGCGCTATGGAACAACTGGATGAACGTCTGAAAGCACAGTACCCGTCGCTGTCGCCGCAGGAGCAGCGGGTGGCGGATTTTATTTTCGATCATTTTGACGACCTGATTAGCTACAACAGCGCCGAGCTGGCGCAGCTGAGCGGGGTGTCGAAAGCCACGGTCAGCCGTCTGTTTAAGCGTCTGGGCTATGAGAAATATAAGGACATGCGCGACGAGCTGCGCACCCTGCGCCAGAGCGGGATGCCGCTCACCGATAACCGCGATGCGGTGCAGGGCAATACGCTGCTGGCGCGCCACTATAAGCAAGAGATGGCGAACCTGACCCAGTGGGTCAATGCTCTCGATGCGCAGCAGTTTGCCGATGCCATGGCCTGCATGGTGAAGGCACGGCGCATCGTCATTATCGGCATGCGTAACGCCTATCCGGCGGCGCTGCACCTGCGCCAGCAGCTGCTGCAGGCGCGCGGTCAGGTGCTGGTCCTGCCGCAGCCGGGGCAGAGCCTGAGCGAGGAGCTGGTGGATTTAACGCCGGACGATCTGGTGGTCATGATGGCCTTTCGCCGCCGTCCGCGCATCATCCGCCCGCTGATGCATCAGCTTCAGAGCAGCGGTATTCCGGTGCTGCTGATGTGCGAGCCGCAGGCGCACAGCCTGTTTCCGCTGGCGAGCTGGCAGCTCTGCGCCCCGCTGGACAGCGTCTCGGCCTATGACAGCTACTCCTCGGTCAACAGCCTGATCAACCTGCTGGCGAATGCTTTCCTGCATGAAATTCTTGATAAAGGCCGTCCGCGCATTCACGACATTGCTTCCCTCTACCAGCAGCTGGACGAACTCGAACAGCGATAATGGGGCATCAGACTGGTGCTTTGCATTAAAATGGTGCAGCTGTCGGGTCGGGAAAACGCACGTTTTTTCGACTCGTCCGCGTTTTATCAGGCTTTACAAGAATATTCCCCGCTTCGCCTTATCTGGCACATTAGTTGCAAAATCACATTCAAAGAATCTTTTGTTTCATGTTAACGTTACGGGGAAGCACCATGAAAAAATTGTTGATTGCACTGGCCGGGGCCGCATGCCTCTTCACACAGCTGCCGGCAAAGGCTGACCAGCTTCAGGATATTGAGAAGCGCGGCACTATCCGCATTGCCGTTCCGCAGGACTTCCCGCCGTTTGGCTCGGTGGGGACCGATCTTCAGCCGCAGGGCTATGACATCGACATGGCGCGCTATCTGGCCAAACAGATGAAGCTCAAGCTGCAGCTGGTGCCGGTGACCAGCGCCAACCGCGTGCCGTACCTGCAAACCGATAAGGTGGATCTGGTCATTTCAAGCCTCGGTAAAAACCCGGAGCGCGAGAAGGTGATCGACTTCAGCCGCGCCTACGCGCCGTTCTTCCTCGGCGTGTTTGGTCCGAAAGGAGCCGAGCTGAAAGACGCCGCCGCGCTGAGCGGAAAAACCATCGGCGTGACGCGCGGGGCGGTGGAGGACATGGTGCTGACCGGCCTGGCGCCGAAAGACGCGGACGTGAAACGCTACGAAGACAACAACACCACGCTCTCCGCCTACCTCTCCGGCCAGGTGCAGTACGTGGCAACCGGCAACCTCGTGGTGGCGGCCATTTCGCGCCAGAACGCGGATAAAGCCCCGGTGCCGAGCTTTATGCTGAAAGACTCGCCGTGCTTTATTGGCCTGAAGAAAAACGAACCGGCCCTGAAGGCAAAAGTGGATGCGCTGATTGAGCAGGGCATTAAGGACGGCACGCTGAACGGCCTGTCCGAGCAATGGCTGAAGGCCCCGCTGCCGGCAAGCCTCGGCGTTTAAGGCTATGGCTGAGCAACTCGATTTTTCAGCGCTCTGGCCGTACTGGCCGGAGCTGCTGGCGGGGCTGTGGGTCACCGTTCAGCTGACGGTGATGGCAACCGTCGGCGGGCTGGCAACAGGGGTTTTCGGGGCGGCGATCCGCAGCGGACGCACCACCTGGTTCAGCCAGCTCTGGGGCGCGTACGTAGAAATCATCCGCAACACGCCGTTTGTGGTGCAGCTGTTTTTCATCGTCTTCGGCCTGCCGAATCTGGGGCTGAAGATGACGGCGGGGGAAGCGGCGCTGCTGGCCATGGTGGTGAACCTTGGCGCCTACAGCACCGAGATTATCCGCGCGGGCATTCAGGTCACGCCGAAAGGGCAGTGGGAAGCCGGACGCGTGCTGGGGCTGACCCGCTTGCAGACCTTTATCCGCGTGGTGCTGCCGCCCGCGCTGCAGCGCATTTACCCGGCGCTGGTGAGCCAGTGCATCATCGTGATGCTCGGCTCGTCGGTGGTGTCGCAGGTCTCGTATGAAGAGCTGACCTTCGCCGCCAACCTGATCCAGTCCAGAACGTTTCTGAGCTTTGAGGTTTATCTGGTGACAACCGGCATTTACTTAGCGCTGTCGATTACCCTGCGCCAGCTGATGATGGCGGCAGGACGCAAATGGCTGGGGGTGCAGGCATGATGACCACCTTTACCGACTGGGACATTATTCGCAACCTGCTGCTGGCCGGGCGCTGGACGGTGCTGCTGTCGCTGGTGGCGTTCGTCGGCGGCGCGGCGGTGACGCTGCCGCTCCTGCTGCTGCGCCTGACGGGCGGGCGCGCGGTGAGGCGCATCATCCGAGGCTACATTGAGCTGTTCCAGGGCACGCCGCTGCTGATGCAGCTGTTCCTGGCCTTCTTTGGCGTGGCGCTGTTCGGCATCGACGTTTCGCCGTGGACCGCCGCCTCGCTGGCGTTAACCTTCTACACCAGCGCGTTTCTGCTCGACATCTGGTTTGGCAGTATTCGCGCCTTGCCAAAAGGGCAGTGGGAAGCCTCGCGCTGTCTGGGGCTGACCTTTGGCCAGACCCTGTTTCGCGTGGTCGCCCCGCAGGCGCTGCGCATCGGCATCGCCCCGACGGTCGGTTTTGCCGTGCAGGTGATCAAAGGCACCGCGCTGGCGTCGATCATCGGCTTTATCGAGCTGACCAAGGCCGGGACGATGCTGACCAACGTGACGTATCAGCCGTTTAAGGTCTTTGCGCTGGTGGCGCTCGGCTACTTTATTCTGTGTTATCCGCTGTCGCGCTACAGCCGCTATCTGGAGACGAAATTCAATGCCTCTCATCACCATTAATCAGGTGCAGAAGTACTACGGCGATAACCACGTGCTCAAGGGCGTCGATCTGGATATCGACATGGGTCAGGTGATCTCCATTATCGGGCGCAGCGGGTCGGGCAAAAGCACGCTGCTGCGCTGCATCAACGGGCTGGAAGGGTATCAGGACGGCAGCATCAAGCTCGGCGGCATGACCATTACCGACCGGGATTCTCAGGCGCGTGAAATCAGCCGCTCGGTCGGGATGGTGTTCCAGAGCTTCAACCTGTTCCCGCACATGACGGCGCTGGAAAACGTGATGCTGGCCCCGCGTCGGGTGCTGAAGAAAAGCGCCGCCGAATGCCGCGAGCTGGCGCAGCGCATGCTGAAAAAAGTCGGTCTCGGTGACCGTCTGGATTACTACCCGTCGAGCCTCTCCGGCGGCCAGCAGCAGCGCGTGGCGATTGCCCGGGCGCTGGCCATGTCGCCGAAAGTTTTACTCTGTGACGAGATCACCTCCGCGCTTGACCCGGAGCTGGTGGGCGAAGTGCTCAAGGTGCTGGAGCAGCTGGCCGCCGAGGGGATGACGCTGATACTTGTTACCCATGAAATGAATTTTGCCCGCGAAGTGGGCGACCGCGTGGTGTTTATGCACCAGGGGAAAGTCTGGGAGCAGGGCGACAGCAAAACGCTGTTCGCCAACCCGCAGACCACGGAACTGAAGCAGTTCATCTCCTCCGTGCGCGGCCTCAACTGATAAGGACTTAACAATGGATATCGCACAATTTCCGCAAATCAATCCGCCCCAGCGCCTGCTGATGGGGCCGGGCCCGATCAACGCCGACCCGCGCGTGCTGCGCGCCATGTCGAGCCAGCTGATCGGCCAGTACGATCCGGCCATGACCCACTACATGAACGAGGTGATGGCGCTCTATCGCGGGGTGTTCCGCACCGAGAACCGCTGGACGATGCTGGTGGACGGCACCTCCCGCGCGGGAATTGAAGCCGTCCTGGTCTCCGCCATTCGCCCGGGAGATAAGGTGCTGGTGCCGGTCTTTGGCCGCTTTGGTCACCTGCTGTGCGAAATTGCCCGCCGCTGCCGCGCGGAGGTGCATACCATTGAGGTGCCGTGGGGCGAGGTGTTCACGCCGGACCAGGTTGAGGATGCGATTAAGCGTATTCGCCCGCGCCTGCTGCTGACCGTGCAGGGCGACACCTCCACCACTATGCTGCAGCCGCTCGCCGAGCTCGGTGCCATCTGCCGCCGCTACGACGTGCTGTTCTACACCGACGCCACCGCGTCGCTCGGCGGCAACGCGCTGGAGACCGACGCCTGGGGGCTGGACGCCGTCTCGGCCGGGATGCAGAAGTGCCTTGGCGGCCCGTCGGGCACGTCGCCGATCACCCTGAGCGCGCGCATGGAGGAGGCGATCCGCCGCCGCAAATGCGTTGAGGAAGGCATTCGCACCGACGCCCACCGCGACGGCGACGAGGAGATGATCTACTCCAACTATTTCGATCTCGGCATGGTGATGGACTACTGGGGGGCGGAGCGGCTGAACCACCACACCGAAGCCACGACCGCGCTGTTTGGCGCCCGCGAATGCGCGCGGCTGATCCTGCAGGAAGGGCTGGATAACGGCATCGCGCGTCACAAGCTGCACGGCGATGCGCTGCTGAAGGGCATTCAGGCGATGGGGCTGGAGACCTTCGGCGATCTGAAGCACAAGATGAACAACGTGCTGGGCGTGGTGATACCGCAGGGCGTCAACGGCGACCAGGTGCGCAAGCTGATGCTGGAGGATTTCGGGATTGAAATCGGCACCTCGTTTGGCCCGCTGCACGGCAAAGTGTGGCGCATTGGCACCATGGGCTACAACGCGCGCAAAGACTGTGTGATGACTACCCTGAGCGCGCTGGAGTCGGTGCTGAACTACCTGAAGTTCACCACCACGCAGGGTGCCGCCATGCAGGCCGCGTGGGATCACTATCGCCGCGAGACGCCGCAATGAGCCCGGCGGCAGAACGGGTGATGGCGCGTGCCGACGCGCTGGCCGCCATCAGTGAAACCCCGGATGCGCTGACAAGGGTATACCTCTCGGCGCAGCATCTGCAGGCCAACCAGCTGGTCGGCGAGTGGATGCGCCAGGCGGGTATGACCGTCTGGCAGGACAGCGTAGGCAATATCTGTGGACGCTATGAGGGCGCGCAGGAAGGGGCGCAGGCGGTGCTGCTCGGCTCGCATCTCGATACCGTACGCAACGCCGGGCGCTACGACGGCATGCTCGGGGTGCTCACCGCCATTGAGGTGGTGGACAGCCTGCACCAGCAGGGGCGGCATCTGGCCCAGGCGATTGAGATTGTCGGCTTTGGCGACGAAGAGGGGACCCGTTTTGGGATCACCCTGTTAGGCAGCCGGGGCATTACGGGCACCTGGCCGCAGGGCTGGCTGGAGACGTGTGATGCCGGTGGCATCAGCGTGACGCAGGCAATGGTGCAGGCGGGGCTCGATCCCGCCCGCGTGGCGCTGGCGGCACGCCATCAGGACGATTTCAGCGCCTGTCTGGAACTGCATATCGAACAGGGACCCTGTCTGGAGCAGGAAGGGCTGGCGCTGGGCGTGGTGGAAGCCATCAACGGCGCGCGCCGCCTCAGCTGCCGCTTCACCGGGGAAGCCGGACACGCGGGTACCGTGCCGATGAATCACCGTAAGGATGCCCTTGCCGCCGCCGCCGAGTGGATGGTGCTGATCGAAAACACCACCCGACAGCGGGGAGGTAATCGCGTGGCGACGGTCGGGGAACTGCGCTGCCTGCCCGGGGCGGTCAACGTGATCCCCGGCGAGGTTGCGCTCTCGCTGGATATTCGCGGCCCGCAGGATGCCCCGCTGGACGCGCTGCTCGCGGAACTGCTGGCGCAGGCGCAAACCATTGCCGCTCGTCGCGGGCTGAGCTTCAGCGCCGAGGAGTTTTACCGTATCGCCGCCACGCCGTGCGATGCGCGTTTGCAGGAGCTGCTGGGGCAGGCCGTTGAATCGGTGCAGGGGCGCTCATTATCGCTGCCGAGCGGTGCCGGGCATGACACCATCGCGCTGGCAGAACGCTGGCCGGTCGGCATGCTGTTTGTGCGCTGCAAGGGGGGCGTCAGCCACCATCCGGCGGAATCGGTGATGGCTGAGGATGTTGCCCTGGCGATCGAGGCGTTTGGGCGGGCGGTGAGAACGCTGGCTGACGGTGGCGCGCGTTAAGCCACCGAACGCACCGCATCGTCGATATCCGCGCTCACCCGGATATCCTGCTCGTCAAAGACCATGCAGTGGCGATCGTCGAAGGCCACGTCTATCTTCTGCCAGGGCGCGAACTTCACGTCGCCCGGCAGCAAAATCTTCACGTTGTCATGGCCATAGCATTGCCCAAACAGGTAAGTATTGTTTCCCAGTCGCTCCACCACTTCACAGTTAAATTCCAGCCGCGTGCCGCGGTGAAGATCGGTGGTTAAATGTTCCGGACGGATGCCCAGCGTGACCTGACTGCCCGGCTGCAGCGGTGTGGTGGTTATCGCGAGCGTGAGCGACTTCTGCTGTGATAGCCTGACGCTAAGCTTGCCCGGCTGCCAGGCTTCAACGGTCGCCGGCAGAAAGTTCATCTTCGGCGAACCGATAAACCCGGCGACAAACTTATTCGCCGGCTTGTAGTAGAGATCCATCGGCGCGCCCATCTGCTCCACTTTGCCGTAGTTCATCACCACAATTTTATCGGCCAGCGTCATGGCCTCAATCTGATCGTGGGTGACATATACCATGGTGGTTTTCAGCTCCTGGTGCAGACGAGCGAGGTGCAGGCGCATCTCCACGCGCAGTTCGGCATCCAGGTTGGAAAGCGGCTCATCGAACATAAAGACGCGCGGGTTCCGCACGATAGCGCGGCCAATCGCGACGCGCTGGCGCTGGCCGCCGGAGAGCTGTTTAGGCTTACGGTCCAGCAGGTGGGAAAGCTGCAGCGTTTTGGCGACCATCTCGACCTGATGGCGGATCTGATCTTTCGGCACTTTATTCACCTTCAGCCCGTAGCCCATGTTTTCGGCCACCGTCATATGCGGATAGAGCGCGTAGGACTGAAAGACCATCGCCACACCCCGATGGGAAGGGGCGATGTCGTTCATCACCTCGTTACCGATCAGCACTTCACCCTCGCTTATCTCCTCCAGCCCGGCAATCATGCGAAGCATAGTGGATTTGCCACAGCCGGAAGGCCCGACGAATACGGCAAACTCACCGTCCTCAATCTCAAGATTAACGTTGTGGAGCGTGACGGTGTCGCCAAAGCGCTTGGTGACATTCCTCAATTGTATGTTCGACATCAGTGTTCCCCAGGTAAACCGCCGAGTATGTTTTACGTATAACAATTGTGTTCAACGTGGCCGGACGGTGCAATTTGTCTGCCTTGACTATAACTTCCAGCATTCATGCGCCCTATACAGATATTCCATTAATGTTATGACGATCACACAACTTACAGTTTTATGTAGAGTTATCATGATGTGAAGGGTAGCGTATAACAAACCAAAGGCATTTGGTGTCAGACGTACAACGCCAGTTTTATCAGGATATATAGCGGGGTTTGTAGGGCATCAGATGCAATAACAACCATAAAATTGTTATACCTTCACATGAGGTTGATAATGAAAAAGAACATACTCGCTGCTCTGATCCTCTCTACGCTCGCGGTACAGGCTCACGCCACCGCGCAGCTTAACGTCTGGGAAGACATCAAGAAGTCGTCCGGTATTAAAGATGCGGTCGCGGATTTTGAAAAACAGTACGACGTTAGGGTTAACGTGCAGGAAACCCCTTACGCACAGCAGCTGGAAAAACTGCGCCTGGACGGCCCGGCAGGCATTGGCCCGGACGTGCTGGTCATTCCTAACGATCAGCTGGGCGGCGCCGTCGTGCAAGGGTTATTGACCCCCCTGAATCTGGAGGCTAAGCAGACCGAACAGTACACCCCGGCCTCGATTAACGCCTTCAAAATGGATAACGCCCTCTACGGCGTGCCGAAAGCGGTTGAGACGCTGGTGCTGATCTACAACAAAGATCTCATCGATAAGCCGCTCAGCTCGCTGCAGGACTGGTATGACTTTTCTAAACAGCAGCGCGCAAAAAACCAGTACGGTCTGCTCGCCAAGTTCGATCAGATTTACTACAGCTGGGGCGCGATCTCCCCGATGGGCGGCTACATCTTCGGTCAAAACGGCAAAGGCGGCTATAACGCCAGCGACGTCGGCCTGAACAAGCCGGGCGCGGTAGAAGCCGTGACGTACCTGAAAAAATTCTACGCCGACGGGATCTTCCCGGCCGGGATAGTTGGTGACAACGGCCTGAACGCTATCGACTCCCTGTTCACCGAGAAGAAAGCGGCAGCCGTGATCAACGGGCCGTGGGCGTTCCAGCCGTATGAAGCGGCAGGCATCAATTACGGCGTGGCGCCGCTGCCCACGCTGCCGGACGGCAAGCCAATGAGCTCCTTCCTCGGCGTGAAAGGCTACGTCGTTTCCACCTGGAGCAAGGACAAAGCGCTGGCGCAGAAATTTATCGAATTCATCAACCAGCCGCAGTACGTGAAAACCCGCTACGTGGCCACGCGGGAGATCCCGCCGCTGACCGCAATGATCGACGACCCGGTAATCAAGAACGACGAGAAGGCGAGCGCCGTTGCGGTGCAGGCCGCGCGAGCCACCGCCATGCCGGGTATCCCTG
This sequence comes from Colias nastes, assembly GCA_907164665.1. Taxonomy (NCBI): domain Eukaryota; kingdom Metazoa; phylum Arthropoda; class Insecta; order Lepidoptera; family Pieridae; genus Colias; species Colias nastes. The sequence continues at coordinate 7,117 of CAJQZM010033156.1, read as the reverse complement.
AAATGGGCGAAGTCTGGGGGCCGGCCAACGCCGCGCTGGAGCTGAGCCTGACCGGTAAACAGGATCCCAAAGCCGCGCTGGACAGCGCAGAGAAACAGGTCCAGATGCAAATCGAAGCCATGCAGGCCAGCAACCAGTAATTTTCTGACGTCGCAGAACGGGAGGCCGCTCTCCCGTTTTATTGAAAGGAGTTGTCTGTGAGTATCATCCCGGAAAATTTTGCCAGACCGCACGGGGCCGGGCGTCACGCCTGGACCGGCCTGCTGCTGGCGCTCATCCCCGGCTTCGGCCAGTTCTATCATCGCCAGTGGCTGAAGGGCGTTATCTTCCTGGTGCTGCTGGCCAGTTTTATCGGCGTTTTTGCCGATTTCCTGCGCGAAGGACTTTGGGGGCTGGTGACGCTGGGGGAGGAAGTGCCGCGGGATAACTCCATCTTCCTGCTGGCAGAAGGGATCATTAGCGTACTGATCGCCGCATTTGGCGTGATGGTGTATTACCTGTCGATGCGCGATGCCTGGGTCAACGGTCGAAAACGCGATGAAGGGCTGGGGCTAAACAGCGTGCGTAAGCAGTATCAGATGCTGCTGAGCGACGGCTTTCCGTATCTGATGATCACGCCGGGCTTTATTCTGCTGGTGTTTGTGGTGGTTTTCCCGATCCTCTTCGGTTTTGCCATCGCCTTTACTAACTACAATCTTTACCACACGCCGCCGGCTAAGCTGGTGGACTGGGTTGGGTTTAAGAACTTCATCAATATTTTCACGCTCTCCATCTGGCGCTCAACCTTCTTTGACGTCCTGCAATGGACGGTGGTCTGGACGCTGCTCGCCACCACGCTGCAATGTACCGTGGGCGTGCTGCTGGCTATCCTGGTGAACCAGAAAGACCTGCGCTTTAAGCCGCTTATCCGCACCATCTTCATTCTGCCGTGGGCGGTGCCGGGCTTTGTCACCATTCTGGTGTTTGCCGGAATGTTCAACGACTCTTTCGGTGTGATAAACAACGCCATTCTGGCCTTCTTCGGCATTGCGCCGAAAGCCTGGATGACCGATCCGTTCTGGACCAAAACGGCGCTGATCCTGATGCAGACCTGGCTCGGTTTCCCGTTTGTTTTCGCCATGACCACCGGCGTGCTGCAGGCGATCCCTGACGATTTGTACGAAGCCGCCACCATGGACGGGGCCAGCAGCGCGACCAAGCTGCGCACCATCACGCTGCCGCTGGTGCTGTATTCCATTGCGCCGATTCTGATCACCCAATACACCTTCAACTTTAATAACTTCAACATCATCTACCTGTTCAACAACGGCGGGCCGGCGGTGGTGGGGTCCAATGCGGGTGGGACAGATATCCTGGTGTCGTGGATCTACAAGCTCACCATGTCATCGTCGCAGTACGCGATTGCGGCGACCATCACTATTCTGCTGTCGATCTTTGTCGTCGGCCTGGCGCTGTGGCAGTTCCGCGCCACCAAATCTTTCAAAAACGACGACATGGCGTAAGGGACGTAACAATGGCTCAATCACAAAGTATTAAACGTGAGAAGTGGGTACGCCTCTCGCTCTCCTGGCTGGTTATCGTGCTGGTGTCGACGATTATCATCTACCCGCTGGTGTGGACGGTCGGCGCGTCGTTTAACGCGGGTAATAGCCTGCTCAGCTCCTCAATTATTCCAGAGAACTTTTCGGTGCAGCACTACGCCGACCTGTTTAACGGCCAGGTGAACTACATGACCTGGTACTGGAACTCGATGAAAATCAGCTTCCTGACCATGGTGCTGACCTTAATCAGCGTCAGCTTTACCGCCTATGCCTTTTCGCGCTTTCGCTTTAAGGGACGCCAGAACGGGCTGATGCTGTTCCTGCTCCTGCAGATGATCCCCCAGTTCTCGGCGCTGATTGCCATCTTCGTGCTGTCGCAGCTTTTGGGCCTCATCAACAGCCATCTGGCGCTGGTGCTGATCTACGTGGGCGGCATGATCCCGATGAATACCTACCTGATGAAAGGCTACCTCGACGCCATCCCGAAAGATCTGGATGAATCCGCGCGCATGGATGGGGCCAGTAATTTCCGGATTTTCATCGAAATTATCATGCCGCTATCGAAGCCAATTGTGGCGGTGGTGGCGCTGTTCTCTTTCACCGGGCCGCTGGGGGATTTCATCCTCTCCAGCACGATTCTGCGCACCCCGGACAAATACACCTTACCCATCGGGCTCTATAACCTGGTGGCGCAAAAAATGGGTGCCAGCTACACCACCTACGCGGCAGGCGCGGTGTTGATTGCGGTGCCGGTAGCGATCCTCTATCTGGCATTACAAAAATACTTCGTCTCCGGCCTGACCTCCGGGAGTACCAAAGGATAATCATGAAAAGACTCAAACCTGCTTTACTTGCCGTTTGCCTCTCATGTGGCCTGGCCGCGAGCGCGTTTGCTGCGGACGGGGTGCAAACGCGTCCTTTTAACGCCATGCCCGCGGACTTTATCAAGGGCGCGGATATTTCGACGCTGCTGGAAGCGGAACAACATGGTGCCAAATTTTATAACCAGAGCGGCCAGCAGCAGGACGCGATGGCTATCCTCAAAGCTAACGGCGTGAACACCGTGCGCCTGCGCCTGTGGGTAGACCCGCAGGATGCGAGCGGCAATACCTACGGCGGCGGCAGTAATAATCTCGAAAACACCCTCGCGCTGGCGAAGCGCGTAAAGGCGCAGGGCCTGAAGCTGCTGCTCGATTTCCACTACAGCGATTTCTGGACCGATCCGGGCAAACAGTTCAAGCCAAAAGCCTGGGAGAAGATGGACTATCCGCAGCTGAAAACGGCTATTCATGACTATACCCGCGACACGATCGCCCGCTTTAAAAAAGAGGGCGTATTGCCGGACATGGTGCAGATAGGCAACGAAATTAACGGCGGCATGCTGTGGCCGGAAGGGAAAAGCTGGGGGCAGGGCGGCGGCGAATTTGACCGCCTGGCCGGGCTGCTCAACGCCGCGATTGGTGGGCTAAAGGAGAACCTGACCGACGGCGAGCAGGTGAAAATCATGCTCCATCTGGCCGAAGGCACCAAAAATGACACCTTCCGCTGGTGGTTTGATGAAATCACGAAGCGCGACGTGCCGTTCGATATCATCGGCCTGTCGATGTACACCTACTGGAACGGCCCGATTAGCGCGCTGAAGGCCAACATGGATGACATCAGCAGGCGCTATAACAAAGACGTGATTGTGGTGGAAGCGGCCTATGGCTATACGCTGGAGAACTGCGATAACGCCGAGAACAGCTTCCAGGCCAAAGAAGAAAAGGACGGCGGCTATCCCGGCACCGTTCAGGGTCAGTACGATTATATTCACGATTTAATGCAGTCCGTTATTGATGTGCCTGACCGTCGCGGCAAGGGCATCTTTTATTGGGAACCGACCTGGATAGCCGTTCCGGGCACCACGTGGGCCACCAAAACCGGCATGAAATATATCCATGACGAATGGAAAGAGGGGAATGCCCGCGAGAATCAGGCGTTATTTGATTGCCAGGGTAAAGTGCTGCCGTCAATAACGGTATTTAACTAGTTTAATCTCCATTCAGGACGTTTTAAATATGAATAAATTTGCGCCTTTAAGTCCAAAGGTCGCGGCGTTATTGCATGGCGCCGACTATAACCCGGAGCAATGGGAGAATTACCCCGGTATTATTGAAAAAGATATCGCCATGATGCAGCAGGCGAAATGTAATGTCATGTCGGTGGGGATATTTAGCTGGGCGAAACTGGAACCGCATGAAGGGGAATATGATTTTGCCTGGCTGGACAGCATTATTGAAAAACTCTATGCGGCGGGCATTCATATATTTCTCGCTACGCCGAGCGGCGCGCGTCCGGCATGGATGTCGCAAAAATATCCGGAAGTGCTGCGCGTCGGGCGCAACCGCGTCCCCGCGCTGCACGGCGGGCGTCATAACCACTGCATGTCGTCTCCGGTCTACCGCGAAAAGACGATGAAAATTAACAGCCTGCTGGCGGCGCGTTATTCGCATCATCCGGCGGTGCTGGGCTGGCATATCTCCAATGAGTACGGCGGCGAATGCCACTGTAGACTGTGTCAGGAACGCTTCCGCGACTGGCTAAAGGCGCGCTACAAAACCCTCGACGCGCTGAACCATGCGTGGTGGAGCACCTTCTGGAGCCATACCTACACCGACTGGTCGCAGATTGAGTCCCCCGCGCCGCAGGGGGAAGTGTCGATTCACGGCCTGAATCTCGACTGGCGCCGCTTCAATACCGCGCAGGTCACCGATTTTTGCCAGCATGAGGTGGCACCGCTGAAGGCCGCCAATGCCGAACTGCCGGTGACGACCAACTTTATGGAGTATTTCTACGATTACGACTACTGGCAGCTGGCGAAAGCGATCGACTTCATCTCCTGGGACAGCTACCCGATGTGGCACAAGGAGAAAGACGAAACGCAGCTGGCCTGCTATACCGCCATGTACCACGACATGATGCGCAGCCTGAAGGGCGGTAAACCCTTTGTGCTGATGGAGTCCACGCCGAGCACCACCAACTGGCAGCCGACCAGCAAGCTGAAAAAGCCGGGGATGCATATTCTCTCCTCTATTCAGGCGGTAGCGCACGGGGCGGATTCTGTGCAGTACTTCCAGTGGCGTAAGAGCCGCGGGTCGGTGGAGAAATTCCACGGTGCGATTATCGATCACGTGGGGCATCTTGATACCCGCGTCGGGCGCGAAGTGACGCGTCTGGGGGAGATGCTGGCGCGTCTGCCTGAGGTGGTGGGTTGCCGCACCGACGCGCGCGTGGCCATTATCTTTGACCAGCAAAACCGCTGGGCGCTGGACGATGCCGAAGGCCCGCGCAACATGGGGCTGGAGTACGAAAAAACCGTCAACGAACACTATCGTCCGTTCTGGGAAAAGGGCATCGCGGTCGACGTCATCGACGCTGACGGCGATCTGAGCCGCTACGCGCTGGTGATTGCCCCCATGCTCTACATGGTGCGCGAAGGTTTCGCCGAGCGGGCGGAAGCCTTTGTGGCCGCAGGCGGGCATCTGGTGACGACCTACTGGAGCGGGGTAGTTGATGAGACCGACCTCTGCCACCTCGGCGGTTTCCCGGGCCCGCTGCGCAAGCTCCTCGGCATCTGGGCTGAAGAGATAGACTGCCTGGGCGAGGGGGAGCGAAACCTGGTTCAGGGGCTGGCGGGCAATGCGGCGGGCCTGCAGGGGCCGTATCAGGTCAGGCATCTGTGCGAGCTGATCCATACTGAATCCGCGCAGGCGCTGGCGACCTACCGGGATGATTTCTACGCCGGTCGCCCTGCGGTGACGGTCAACCGCTTCGGCAAAGGCAAGGCGTGGCACGTAGCGTCGCGCAACGACCTGCCGTTCCAGCGCGATTTCTTCGCCGGGATTATCGACGAGCTGGCGCTGCCGCGCGCAGTCGAAGGGGATTTCCCTCCGGGCGTGGTCGCGACGGCACGCACGGATGGCGAAACCGCCTGGGTGTTTGTGCAGAACTACACGGCCCAGCAGCAGCTCATCACGCTGCCGCAGGGGTATACCGACTGCATGACCGACGCCGCCGCGGCGGGCGATACCGTGCTGCTGGCGTGGGACTGTCGGGTGCTCAGGCGTAAAGCGTAGTTGATTTTCTCCCTCTCCCTGTGGGAGAGGGTTGGGGTGAGGGCATCAGACCGCACCGTCCCGGCAACAAGGCACAAAACGCCTGCTCTACGAGCGGGCATTTTTTTATCTGCATAAATGAGAGGCGTATTATGAACAGTCAAATTACCCAGCGTTTAATTCCGGCATTTGGCGGCGACGATAATATCGAGCACGTCGAAGCCTGTATTACCCGCCTGCGCGTGACGGTAAAAGATTTAAATAAGGTCGATTCACAGGCGTTACAGAATGAGGGGGCGCTGGGGGTGATTATTATCGGTCAGCAGGTGCATGCTATATTCGGCAGGCAGTCTGATACATTACGGAAATTATTAGACGAACATTTTAATCAGTAAATATAAAAAAGGGATAGCCAAAGTAATGGCTATCCCAAAGCAGTAAAATAGACTGCAGGTTGCTGGAGATACGATAACGATTAACGCAAATTATGAATTAAGACTTACCACCAGGCCTCGACCTGCACACCAAAGTTCCAGGTATTGTTGGCCGTGCCATCCTCGAAGGATTGCCCTTTTTCGGAGTCATTCAGATAGGAGGCGAACACGCGCAGTTCAGGACGTGACATAAACTCAGGACCGTCTGCCAGACCCAGCGCGAGGGTGTACTTCTCGCCGCTCTGCTTGTACTTAGTGCCGTCGGTGTAAGTATCTTCCTGGTAGAATCCGCCCACTTCGCCAATCAGACGCACGTACTCGGTGAACTGATACTGCGCGCGCCCCACCAGCGATACCAGGCGTGATTTGTCCGTATACTGCGTGGTGTCGTCTGCCGAGCCCCATGTCAGGACGTGGTTAAAGGAGAACTTGTCGGTAATCGGAATTAAGCCGGTGTTAATCACGCGGTAGCCGGTGGCGTCGTTCACGTAGTTCCACATGTCGTACCAGCCCCCACCCTGTGAAACCATGTTCTGGGCCAGACCTTTATTGGCGTACTGCAGCACCAGCTTGTTATAGCCGCCAAACATATCCTGGCTGATCTCACCGGTGACCATCACGCCGTTATCGGCCTCGTACAGCCCGCCGTACTCTTTCTGCTTGTTGGTCGGGTTTGGCATGGCGTAATCAATACCCACTTCCGTCCACGCGCCCGCCCACGGCTTCCAGCCCGCATAGCGAAGGTCGATGTAGTTGATGTTAACGTCGCTGTCGCCATCCACGCGGTAGTCCACGTCGTTAGCATCGCCGCGGATCCACGCAACGGAGACTGCGCCCGGGCCAAGCGTGTAGTTCTCGATACCCGCACCGGAGCCGGAAATATTCCAGTATTTGGTATCAATGATGTGCAGGTCATGGCGCTGGTAGTAGCGCTTACCGCCCCAAATTACCGCATTGGGATCTCCGGGGATCAGCCCCTTGATCTGCAGGTTAAGCTGGCGCAGGCCGAACTGGGCATCGTCATCTAAGGTGGTTTCATTGTCGTTGG
>CAJQZM010033155.1:0-13145 GCA_907164665.1 Colias nastes | reverse complement strand
GTTCACACCATCGTTTTTCTTTTTGTCATTGCGTACTAAGACCCCTGTAGAACCGCCATCCTGTTACAAATGACTCGAAATTTTGTGTCAATATCTCCCGGTCTATACGTAATAATTATAATTTTTGAATTTTATGTTCTAACGATACCAAACGTCTGCACGTGGCACCTGCGGACAGCGTAAACTGGTTTATTCTGGTTTTGTGCGTGTTTCCACTTTCCACTATCAAGTGACGATTTATTTATTTGTTTTGTTTCGTAATTATTATGGTCAAATATTAATTATGAAACAAATTATTATGGACACGATATTTTATTGTTTCACGGTAGTCGCCTTGTCGTTTGCTCAAGGACGTGAAATTGAATGATATATTTTTTTTATAAAGTCAAACCATTTTCTTTCAAATAAAAACTTGTTTTTATTGAAAACAAAAGTGTTGCTAGGAATAAGTATAAAATTAAATAGTAATGTTAGGATATCGAAACATTTTTGTATAGGCCAGAACGATATAGTGGAAACGCGCTCTAAGATCTGAGTAATATACACACCACTACATATGCAAAAATTTCTCCAAGCTAATTTACCTGTATTGTATTTTATGTATAAGTCGAAACGATTTTTAAAGAATACATCATTTGTGTTAATTTTACCACTTTAACGTGGGAACCCTTATCTCAACACATCAGTTTAACCATTCGACATCAACAGGGCAGTGATTAATGTGCACAAAATGCTGATTTTCCAGGAAACTCGCACAATCTTGATTGTAATCGAATCACGGGACATGTAGGCGGATGTCAACGACATTCTAGCAAGGGTGTAATCCGTTGGACGACTAATTACTCCGCTCTGACTCTGAGGATAAACTTTTCCTAATCCTGACCATTTTATGTTTGTGCGGCCCGATTTCGTTTGTTTTCTTTTACTTTCCTCTAAATATAGATAGCCTAACATGTGGTGTGCCATGTGTTTAAATTTTCCTATTGATTTTAAAATGGTGCGTTGAAATAATGCTTTTCGCAGCGTTATGTTTTCTACTATATGCAGTCGTGTTAAGTAGTACAATTAATATTTCTTAACAGTTGTTAGTACAATAAAAATAAGTCGATAGTACATTTTCAATAAAAACATTATGTAAGATTTTGTCATTTAAATTTCCGCATTAACAAAGCCCAAACCTTTTCCACCCTTAGCAGAGAAAATTCAGTTAATTGTCACGAATAATAGATATTACACAAAAGGTAAACAAAAAACAAATTAGAAGGAAAATTTATTCAATTTCCAAAGGGGACGCTCTCTTTTTCATTGTTTCTTAAGTGATGATTTTAGTCTAGTCCGCCTTGACAACCTTAAAGGGAGAAAAGGGCTAAAATCCATTTATTTCAATAAAGAATTAAATGAGTTTATTAATCCTATTTCTAAAAAAAAACCACTTGAACTTGAAGCAGATTGTTTCCAATGACCTTTATCAGTCCCCGATGAGTGTTAGAGCAATCAAATTTTCGGCAAAACGCTCCCCTGGCGACGATCAAATCTCATTCCAAAGAGATAATGAAACGTTAAGAGTAATTATCTCTCATGGAAGTTGTTTCAAACACTTTGACCTTGCTTAATTGGTGTGTTAATAATCCCACCACTAATATAAACTATACAGTTTCTCCGAAAGATTCTATCCATTCATCATTTTTATTTTATTGGCGTGTAATGCCATCAAAAAGCAAAACATTCTCAAACAGTTACTCTATATAATATACTATTTAATCATTAAAATGGTAATACCTATTACCTATTATTACTCAGACTCAACTGTCTCCTATCCAAACCACAGTATTACAATATAGGAAATATATTGTAATACAGTGCCCAAACCACCAGGCACCAACATCCATTTTATATTTTGTATCACTGATTAATAAAACAACCTCATTTTTTTAATAAATAACTTTAGGTATTACAACTATGTCAACAACTAATATAAAAGTTAATGTACAAACACAAATAAATAGACATATAGCGAAAATACTAAAATACAAGATTTATTTGTATCAAAGACTCGTAGAAACCAAAGCACAACCAAAGCATAATTCAATTGCTTTTACGTGTTGGTTTATATTTCCATACTTTTTTCTTGTCTCCATCGAGGATCCAGCCCAAGGTACGAAAGATCGCTGCCGAACATGCGTTGAACAAAGGTTTAATATGAATAACCTCTGCTAAATATCTGAAAAATCAAATTTTTAAACATAAAATCAGATACTAAAGGGTTAATACATAATCCCGGGCGCCCCAGGACACCGCTGCGCCTGCTGTGTGAACATTCCTTTTATTACCCCCTGGGATAATAGACAGCTTTACGCTTTATCTCTGTATATTATACTTAATTATATATACTAGTTGAGCCAGTGACTTCGTCCGCAGAGTAGATATGTTGCGATTTTATACAAATAAATCAAATTTGTGGTAATTCAATTGTACGATAGCACATAGATGAAGGCGAATTGGTAATTTAAAAAGATGCTGAAATTACCTTCAACGTAATTAATTTGACAAAACTGATTTTAAGGTCTACGTTTGGTACATCAAACATATTTAATACTTTGTATGTAAACTTCTATATCAAAAAAGCCAATAGAATGTAAAATTTAAGTGTCGGTTTCGTCTCATTTCATAAAATAATGGAGATCTCGTCATCATTTACATATTATGAAAACGCACCGCACACCTATATAAGTAGGTACGTATACGTAAATAATATACGAGAATACGTCGTAAAAATATACGTCAGGTTGAGTAATTCCACTTTCATTAAATTTCCTTTGATATAATTTAGAATGCAAAATCATGGACTAAGTCTAGAACTAAAATGAAGACGAGTCTGTTACAAAACGTAACGTCTGTTTGGAATATTAAAATAAGCAATTTCTTTCTTTTACCTTAAGCTCTGAATTTGAATTGGGAACCTTGATTCGCATAACCTAAAATATATGATATAAAATAATCCTTTCAAAGAAGGATATTGTGTACGGGTATATTAATAAACACGACCTTTTCAGATTATTTTTTTCAATACTACTAAGCGTAAATGAGGATAGAAATTAGTAGATATAATTAATTTCAAAGGCATTATTTTATATGAGGGTACACTGTTTTTATCTAAAATAATATAAAATTCATATCACTAAATGTTCACAGAGAATTATAACATTACCTTTTCTCAAACGAAACCTGAATTGCAAATGATATTTACACAAATGAAGGTTTGTCCAAAGATTTGTATACTTATGAATATTCATATCTAGGCTTGTGATATTTGCATGAGGGTTAACCATTAAAAGCTGTTTAAACTCTATTATTTGAAATTTGAAATTTCATAGAACTATAAATATAATTTAATGTAGGTACTTAATACAAAGTATTCAAATTTAATTTCCATAAATATTATTTTTACATACTTAAACATTAAAACTTTTGTTTGTTGATCTTATAGATTACTTAACCCTTGTTAACCGATTATGATGAATTTAAATATGACGATATTTTGTAACTACTTTATTTGCAAAATAAGTTTCATTCAAAATGAAACCTTAATATGAATGAAAATATAGTATTACGACTAGACTGCATCAATTATTTTGTAATTTAATACACAGACCATTTCATCTTTGGTTTTATGAAAATAACGGTCAAATCGATCCGTAGAATTATTATTAAAAAAAAATAATAATTTTGCTCCTCCAAGTTAAGATATTTCATCTTATACTATACTTACCACAACTTACTATAGTATCTTCATCGTATATATACGATACCTCATCGATATAAAACTATTCAGAGATTATATTTAATCGGAGCATAAGAAAATAACCATTACCAAAACCATTACGAAATCTAGCTATCCACAGTCACTATTGAAAACATTATAGTCCCTTACGTTAGTTAAACGTCAAAAACAACTAATATAAACAGCTGTTATTGACATATTTGTCATTATAAAATGTCATGTAAAGCAGACTTTTTTCATCAAGTTATTTATTGAAGAACAGACCTAGACGTGCTACGTCGTAGCAATTTAGTAGCAGCTACGATATGTTTTCTTTGGATTTATCTTTAACTAGAATTATATAGTTGATTCAGAGAACTTACCTTAATATTATAGCTAAAGATTACATATAAAAATGGTGTACTGCTTGCAGCTAACTAACTAAATTGAAACACGTGAAAGGGTTTTTTTAATATATTTAGTCTGTTAAAAACTTGACACATATTCGGAATTAGGATAGGGATGAATCGTCCAGTATAGTAAGCAATAACGGGTTGTAAGCCCAGTTAATGAGAGATAAATAAAATTACTAAATGGGCCACAGGAATATCTACAGAAAAATATATTTCAGATTACTTACATTCCTATATACTCAACTATCTTAGAAACTCTCTTCCTTACGAATATGTTTTTCTTAATTCATTAAGGCCCATTAGTAATATATGGGACACCACTTGAAAGGAGATTTATGCCTCTGTTTCAAGCGTTTGTAGGCCTTTAATTATTATAGCTACATGTACAGTTATCTTTATGTTGGGATAGTTAGAGCACTAAATAAGCAGCTTTGATTATCAACGAAAGCGAAACATGACCTAGAAATTCTGTTTCTGAAATCAGAAAGAATTTTTGATGAAAATATCTGAGCTAATAGTTCTACGTATCACGTAGAGATAGCTTCAAAAATGTGATTTATTAGCTGTTGCTAAATTCTTAAAGTGTATGTTTACTAGTGGAAACTGGTGGTTTTGTCTGTGTTTTTCTGTAAAGCTTATTTGATTCAGAAGTTTTCTGATAAAAATAATTAAAAAATATATAAAAACATAACATCACATATTGAAATGTAGATTTTCTATTTATAACATCTGTAGGATTATTATCACGATCAATTGTTATTATAGTATAGTTCTCGGTTATTCATTGTGGAATAACGGCTGTGAGTAGATAAACAATATGAAATGGAATAAATTGAAAACATTTATTGTACACTAAAAACAACAGATTAAAAACGCAAAAGACCTTTACTGTAAATCTTTATAGATAGAAAAAAAAGTGAAGTCCCATGTCCCCTAGTGGGGTAAGGGGCAGATGCATTATACATCTGTTTCACTGATCGATTTTCTTTAGGGACAAGTAGGTGATCAGCCTTCTGTGTCCTACCAGACCATTATAGATAGAGAGTAGGTATAATAATATGAATAAATGAAAAGAAAAAAATACTATCTAAACTGTAAAGCATAATTTATTTAAATAAACTTTGATTATAACATATTCCTTCGTGATCGTTGAAGAAAGAAGCGTAACAGTTAATTAGTGTTGCCCAAATTCAGTCTTGGTCTTGCAGTCTTGGTCTTGTTCTTGCGTTTTTGCAAGACCAAGACCAAGAACAAGACCGCGTATTTTTAGCAAGACCAAGACCAAGACTGACCGTGCAAGACTTGAGCAAGAACAAGACATAGCCTGCAAGACTCTTGCGTCTTGCAGCTAGGACTTAGCGCTATTTCACTGAGTAGTTAGGTGTAACAGTTCGGTGTATAGGTAGGTACGCTTAGGAATTCTATGAGACGCAAAAAACTGTATCAAAGAATATGAAAAACTGGACCTATGCGCATTACGACTAATACCATAAACATAGCGAATAAAAAAAATATCTATTAAAATCAAACTGAGTACATGCATAGTTATGTTTTAACCATCGGCACTTTGATAATGCGGCATCAAAGGTTTTGTACTTAGGTACTTCTCAAAGAAATTTGCCGCTTTTCGGAAGTACATGGTTATGATACACGCGCCGGCGGCTTCTTTTGAAATCTAAAACAATCGTTGCCGCCACGCCGAAATCATAACATTTGACACTACAGTAAAAGTTCCTTATTCGCGCTTCCTTTATTCGCGTTTTCACTATTCGCGGATTAAAAAAATGCGACCCAATTTCTATATTCGCGACTAAAAATTTTTTTATTCGCGGATTTAATAAACGTACATACATAATAATAAAATTATTCCAATAGGTATCTAACCCAATATCCTTGTCAAATGGACTAATAAGAAAGTAAAATAGATCTTATTACAAGTTTGCCTAAAGTACATATTATGTTGTTAAATGATATCGCCGAGGCCTTTGACACAAGCCGCCTTTGTCGCAAGCCGCCTTTGTGTGCGTCCACACTGAATGCGCGGTGGCTAGAGCCTGTGGCGGGCGCGACGAGCGGGCGCTCGCGGTGGCCACACCGACGCGCGAGCTCATGTAGCGGTTCGACGTATATCGGGTGTTGCAAACTTTGGACGATTTGCTATTTTTACTGGACAGTCCGATTTTGAGATGGGAGGTATTGTACATTATAGATGTTGTGCACGAAATAAATAAAAACAGAGGAATAACGGGTGAATTATTATCTTATAATATGAAGAATTGAGATTATACCCTACAAAATTACTGTGGTGTATATAGGTGTTTTAGATTGAATCGCACGTATAAACAATTAAGTATTTACCGCTATTTTACGAAAAACAATAAAGAATATAATATAAGAAGTCGAGCGACAGGACTGAAATGGTTTGTTATCACCGCTAGCCGCGCGTTGGGTCGCTCGCTGACTAGGCCCGTAGTGTGGCCCGAAAGCGCGGATAGGAGAGTTTGAAAACTACGCGCGCTGGCTCGCTCATTACCGTCGCACTAGGCTTCCGCCATAGTCATTTCAATGTGGACGCAAAGGCGCGTTTCATACGTTTGATATTTCGCGCCCGCCGTCGCAACCGCGCTAGGCTCGCAGTGTGGACCTACACTTTGTCGCAAGCCGCCTTTGCCGCGATTGATGTTTTTGAGAATGTAAATAAACAGAATGGAAGCAACCTTATAACTCAATAAATAAAGTATATTTTTAAATGTAGTTCCGTTTATAGTAAAAGCCGCTTTGCGTGTTGTATTGTTTCGTCTTTCACATTCGTTGCAAAAAACTTCCATGGAAAACGACATATAGGTCAGTTGATTTTTCGAATTTCTTATCAAATCTTCAGTTATTTATTAATCTGCTTGATCTTTACTATGGCTATGTTAATTCAAGCTCACAATGTTCCAATTCTAATACGTTTTTCTAAGATTTAAAGTAAACTTTAATAAATAGTAATAGACTAATAGGTAATTGCAAGACTTGCAAGACTCTTGCTGCAAGACCAAGACCAAGACCAAGACTGGGAGCGCAAGACCAAGACCAAGACCAAGACCAGGTGTATTGGCGCAAGACCAAGACCAAGACTGGCTAAGTCTCGTCTTGTTCTTGCATTTGGGCAACACTACAGTTAATGCTTCCGTTCTTCTATTTTATTTTGTGCGTATTTAATCTTAATGTTTTATTACCTAAATAACTAACTTAAATCTATAGGTATCATACACTTGAAAAAATAATGAAAAAAATCTGCCGCATGCTTTCCCCGCGCAATTTATGTGCATGACTAGAGTTCATCTTAAATACAGCTCCTTAAATACTCATTAAATGCTAATCCAGCATCTAATCTCACCCTTCCAGCAAATTAAGTCCTGTCTGAAGCTATTTTATAGCGTCTTGATTATACACCAGATCTTAATACACCCACAACATTGAGTAACGATGCCAATACTGTGTAAAGTCCTATTAAGCAATTAATAACACAATTTCGTGAAATATTGATCAGACGTTTAAAATTTACGATGAAACAAATTTGGATCTTGTGTACATATAAATAGAGTTCATATCATTACAATGCATTAAGATAGTGTATTCTAGAGACGTCTAGTATTTTAACGATCACTAAAGTCTCGTCTTTCACCTCTTTTTTTAAATGCACTCTGTGAATAAATACCTTTATTGTAAAGTTCTTGACTTGAGTTTTCAATCCGATGAAGTTTCCTTTAGTGCAACAAGATGTTTGAAATCTAAAAAAATATTAATTGAGGGAAAATAATGTAAGATGGTTATAATAACAGGACACGGATGAAAGATAAATCAAATTTTAATTTACTTAATACTTATATCGACATAAAGGAACGTTAATAAGGTTTTAACGTACGAGAAGATATTTCTAGAAGGTCTTACGCATAATATTACCTATTACATAAAGTTGAATGGTGCGATAATAGGCAGATCGATAAGAGGTAATCAGTTTTTTGCTAAAAATGTACGTCCAATATCTAGAAATTGTTATTGGATACTTACGTATTTATAGTTTATTTGGTTATAAAATAGATCTACGAGGATACGGGTTATGTTTAAAATAATAGTACATACTATTAACGGTGTTAACATTTAATAACACTAACATACAACGAAAAAGTAAAAATTCCTACTAAAAATATTAAAAGTGAAAATATATTCAGTTTAAACAGTTAGAAGCAACAGTTAAGTGTAATAAGAATGAATTATTAGAACACTAGCTTTTAAGACTTCATTATTATAATCTTCAATGTTTAGTCCATTGAACAGCCCTTTAAGAAATATCTCTGAAATTAATGAAGCAATGTTCGCGGGCTTGTCTCGAATAATATTTCAATAAATCTAGTTAATGTTAATAACGGAGACGTGGATCTAATAGGTTCTTCGAAACTCATAAAAATTGAGACTCTGCAGCATATTAAGGAGTTAATATTCCATTTTAACTAGTCATTTTGTAATTACGGCAATCAAGTGGATGAAGTTTAACAACGATTCAGAAGATTGAATTGCGTACTTAAAACTTTCAATGCTTAGACGATTATTTTAAATCATAAAGTTCGGGATTGTCGGCAACACTGAGTTTCGTTGAATTGAAATTATAATTTACTAGCTTTCCGCCGGCGGCTCCGCCCGCGGTTTCAAAGAAAAACTCGCATAGTTCCCGTTCCCGTGGAATTTCCGGGATAAAACCTATCCTATATTACTCGTGGATAATGTAGCTTTCGAATGGTGAAAGAATTTTTAAAATCGGTCCAGTAGTTTATGAGCCTATTCATTACAATCAAACAAACAAACAAACAAAGTTTTCCTCTTTATAATATTAGTGTATAGATAAGTTATTATGAATATCCCTCGGATCTCCAAGTTTTAGGATATCCTGATGAAGATTTGTTTGCGGTTATTTGATTGGTTACAAATCGGATTTATTTTACATTGAAATTTATGTTGTAAGACATGTTTTTGTACTTTATATCTAGAAATTTTCGGAACTTGAGTATCTACTATTGTATCTCACGTTATAAATCGATAAACATGTCACATTACATAAGCGTATACCTTGGAATGCCATAAACAATTACCTACTTAGGTAAAGCCACGGCATAGCATTCCTTCTTGCATTATCCAATGATATAGTTTCCTATTTTGGTAATTAGTAGTTGTCATTATCCAATATATCAAGTTGTACGTACTACAATTCAATAAAATAAGTCCTTCTAAACTCAATAACTATAAAACTAATTTAAAAATATCTCATCCCGCAGAACCTCAATATCGTCTAAGATTAGATAACATATCAAGGAATTGTACCGTGAGCTCCATTAGACCATAAATACAGTTCAACTACAATTTGCAGACCCACTGAACATTCTCGTAACATATACTGAGATGCAGTTTATTTTCATTACCCTGTAATGCGGCGTAGTTATTGAAAAATGTTGGATTTTGTACATAGTTATTAAATGACTTCAAATCGAAAGTGAAATTTGTTCTCCTTTTTACGGTTTAAAAGATATGTTTCTTTTTTTGAAGAAATTATTGAGGTTGAAAGTATAGATTTTATTTCAAGCACGAACTGATAGAATGAAATTTCATTTCATGAGATCGAAGTCAACTAATATACTATATTGTGTGATATGGTGTAATATACTATCTACTAACTATGTTGGCTTTATATTTTTCGTAAACAAAGGTGAAATCTATACTAATATTATAAAGCTGAAGAGTATGTTTGTTTGAACGCGCTAATCTCAGGAAGCGTCTCAGGAAGCGCTAATCTCAGGTCCGATTTAATTAATTCCTTTCTGTGCTAGATAGCCCATTTATCGAGGAAGACTTTAGGCTATAATCACGCTGATACCAACAGGAGCGGAGCACTGCGTGTAAAACCGCGGGGCACAGCTAGTAGAGCAATATGAAAAAATAGGATTTGCTGTCGTTTTGCCTGTAATATACATTCTTTTTTAAATCACTTATGATGATTTATGGTAAATAAGTCAGCTGTCACTACTTATATTATTTTATTTACGAAATAAAAACATGATATTATTATTTTACTAATTGACATAATGACCATGAAAAATATTTGTATAGAAATTAGAAAACTATTCAATGTTAATTACCTGATGATAGTTTAATTGTCAATAAGTGAAAAAATAATTAAAATGTTCAGTGACCTTCTTGCCTAGACAGTGTAGTGTTTGTTTTTATGTATTATTAAATTATACTCCAGTGAAGAAGCCCTAGGTATAAGGTAGGTATATAATATTAGATATAAGGTATATATGAATATTCATTACTTAGGTAGTTGAAAAAGTAAAGTGGAGAAAAGCTGCATTGGGAACAAGCCTTGTTTATTTTGTGTAACAATCGTGTAATCACTTCGCGATAAAACAATGTATTTCCCTGAAGTCAAACTTCTTATATTTATAAAATATAAGGTATTTATATAAAGCTACAAGCTTAGTATCTAAATAATTCATTAAAAAATAAATAATTGACGTGAGCAAGAGGCGGAAAGAGTTCGAAAAATGCTCTTTTTCTTTCTCTACAACAACATAACAATATGTAATTGTATTTCTTCCATACATATTATTCAATACTTATTTATTATTGTTTCAGGTTTTTATAGATGGCTAAAGAATTATTATCAATGGATGGTTTTATAAGAATAACATATATACTAGTGAAGGTAACATTGAAAATAATAGAAGAAGTTATCCGAGCGATTCTGCAGATGATCATAACAGTTGCTTTTGTGGGCGTTGTCATGGCAACCGGAGTCATGATCAGTTACACATTTTTAAGGTGAGTTTTCATTATACCTCATATTAGTATAAAAATATTTTTATGCACATAACACTAAAAAAAGTAGGGTTTTCTATAATGTTTTTGTAAACACAAGTCACATCCAAATATGCATGGATGTGACTTGTGTTTACAATGTGTATTCAGAAAAGTTCAGTTTCTAAAACGTCACTTATTTTAAATATTTTTTAACTGCTAAGCAAATCCGACGCAAAAGTTTATAGTTTGGATTTATATTGTTGCAAGTTAATCAGTCTATTGAATATATTCCTGTGAAACCTGATTGAGGCGCATTTGAAATGTATAGAGCGTGAATCAAATAATTATTTGCTCATTTAACATAAGCCCTCGGGGTAATAATATTACCGAGACAATTAACGTTTCTCCTTATAGCCACTAAGCTAAATAACAAATACAAGGAAGTTGAATGACTTAGCTTGAAGAAAAGACATTAACAGAACATAAATAGCATTTCGTTTTACGCTACGGAATACTTTTGTATTGTGGGACAAAGGAAAATTGAGTTTTTTCGTTTCGTCGTTTACCACGTTTTCGAGACGCACAAAAAAGCATTTTTTGCTGATGGAAACTGTGCAATCTGTCTTATTTCTATAGTCAGTTAAGGGTTAATAAATATCGGGTAATTGTTTTGATATAAAATGTGTTAATTAATAATAATTGGCTATCATTTATTATAATATTTAACAATGTTTGTCTTAATTGTCGCACCTATAATAGACACAATTAACTAATTACTAAACAATTAATTTCCATAACATATCAAAATTAGTTAATTAGGTAGGTAACAACAATTTCATTCTTCTTAAATCGAATTTATAAAGCACTCGTTCATAATAAACATCTATTATTAGTTCACCTAATTTAATTATTTTTACAAAAATACGTCCTTTACCTGTATACCTTTTCTTATTTTTTATTAATTAAAATATTCCATTTTTTTCGTTCTTAAACGCTATTTCGACATCCAAAACCATTACAGGATGATAACTGCAGTGTGTGACACTTAACAAATTCCCACCGTTCTTTTTTTTTTAAATTTAAGTGTATCAAAAAATTTATTATGTTTGTATTATTTTTTTTTATTTGTGTAATATTATCCATTTATAGGTATGAAGCGTGCAATGAAGATCGATGTCTAACGTCGCGGTCTGTCGGAGGATTAATATTAGTAGCCGGATGGGCGTTCGTAGCGTTTGCTACGTATACTACGTTGAAGAGATTGTTTTGAACGTAAAATAAAATGAAATCAATCTTTTTAAAGGAGTTAAAATGCTATTCATTTATTATCTCACTTACTATTTATTGTGTAGGTACCAAAGGTCTTTCCCAAAGCTTTACAGCGAGTGTGGTGTTAAGTTTGTCTAAACCTATGTAGGTACTTATATTATAAATAGTACTCGAACAATCAAGCACAAGAAGGTATTTTGTTCTAAGGATGTGTATATAATTATATTATTAAGGCTATAACAAATTATTATTGATACTTTAACTTGTTTTATTTAATCCCTAATATGTCAGTGACTGTAATTAATTTAAAAGAAGATGTTAAATATTTTTTAAATAAGACTTAAGTTTATCTGTAGTTTCTACAACCTTTATTATAAACAACTATTATACTATTTTTATATTTTATAACCAACTATATTTTTATAAACAAAAGTTACGGAACAACAGACGAACACATTATTTTTCGTATACGCTATTTATCTAGCGATCTTATTGACTTTTATCTTACAATACAAGTTTATAGGTCAGTACTTGTACTAATTCCCAAGTACTAGACCAAGATATTTGTCTCCACGCGCAATTAATCCCGCGACCCCAGCTTGTAATGCCAACGCTCTACATAAGTGAGCCAAGACGCTCACAGTCGATATACATGAATAATGAGAAAAACTTGCATGTTTATGTTTTTTTAGGTAATAAAATACAGGATGTATGTAAAGATCATACTAATAGTATAAACGCGAAAATTAATTATTTTCGTCTCAAATTTTTTGTCTCTTTCACATTGGAATATAAACACGTAGGAAAACGACCTTTGAAGAAAACCATTGATGCAAAATAATTGAAAAAAAAATAAAAGATTTATC
>CAJQZM010033154.1:17294-35129 GCA_907164665.1 Colias nastes | reverse complement strand
GCAGAATACAAAAAACAGATAGTTAGGTAATAAAAGCATTTTGATGATGAGTAATGTAAACGTGTCATTACTAAAAATTTCTCAGTCCAAAAAGTCTGAGTTAGTTAGTGAAAAATAGAAACACTCATCTAACCCACTCGAATATAATTGTCACTGCAGGGGCGTTAGTTTCTATTGAATGTCAAGGTCGCGACCTTACGTACTTTGCACTATGACTTTATATGCTCATTAGCAAGCCTCTAGCTATTTTAAATTTTAATTATGTTAACATGCGATGCGGGAACGCGTTGAGTGAAGTTTTTAATATTAGCTTCGTTATGGTTTGGAGATGTGGATTATGTTGTTGAGTGGTCTGAGTTTGTTGTGAGATAGTGATGCTTTTATTTTTATTAATTATGAGCGGTCAGTCCAGCTTTGCCCGTGGTACAGAATACCTTTTGGCACTCAGGGATCTTGTTAATATTGTATGTACGTATATATGCCCGACTGCTCAATCTACTATATCAAAAAATAAGTACAATAGATGCTAGTCATTACTCATTAGATAGTTCTAGGTAACATTAATAAACTTCTTAGTAAAATTCATTGTTTTGTTTCAGGGGGCGGTCTGAGCAACGGCATCATCCTCCAACGATTTCCGGAAACCAACTGGGACGACACACCCTTCCACGACGGTATAGAATGGGTATGTATGGTGAATTATAAATTAATGTAGTTTAGGAATATACGCATACATTGTCTATTGATTATTATTTATTCTTAATGCAAGTGATTTATATAATACATAACTAATATGAAATTAGAACTGGGAAGAGCTATACCAACGAAAATATCGAGTAGATAAACAAGCCCCTGTGTTCTAGATACGAATTAAAATTATTGTAACCTACGTGAAATTTTATGTGAAGCAACTTTGTAGTTAAGAACAACGAAATATAAAACAATCAAATCAACAAATGAATGTGTGTCTTAATTGAAATATTAATGTGTCAACACAACATGCTCGCCCCAAGCATTTATTTACGCCTTATATTTCGATGTAGTAATAAAATTTTAAAAGCGCCAAGTCTGTTCTACCCTCGATTTCGCGAACAGTGTCATTAAGCTTTGACGACTCCCAGCGCTTTACTGAAAGCATAAAAGTAAATGTCGCCTTCGCTCAAATGATTCCTATTTCACATAAAATGCATTCTATAGACTTTAAGATTTAATGGTGGTCGGTAAAAGCACGACAATACTTTTAAAATTACTTAGAATAAAATAAGGTCAGAGTACATGCTATGCTCACCATGGTTATTCTTGGACCTATTGGTCCATCAACGTTATATAACTAGAAGGATCGAGAAGTGTCGATTGACGAGAGATAAAAATATCAAATAATGGTTATTGAATCTCTGCTCAAAAATATCGTGCTGAAATATTGATGATCCAAACTGATAACAAGATTTGCATGGTTAAATTTTTGTTCTCCTAAACCTCGTTTTTAGGCAAAGTCGATTGTTTTGTCTAGATCTTGAATGTCAGTAGAATTTGTTTATAATTATTATATCAAATTAACGCAATTTTAGGACAATCTATCTATGAATGAATGAATTGATAAAAATCTCTTTATTGTACATGTACGTAGAAATAGAGCGGTTCTTGCATGGTGCAGAACATGGTAGTTCTATTGCCGTATCCTTTCTTTTAAGTGACTGCAGGACTTTGCCTTGACAACTCGCGTTTGCATGAGGGATTATTTAATGTACACAAGTAATATTCTCAACAGAATTTCTATCCAGAACTTTCATTCCAGTTCTGTCAGCCGCAAGGATGGGCGCTGTCCACGGAGCGCACGGAGCCGCGCTTCTACGTGTCCGTACTGACGGACGTGGACGCGAACCGGCACTACTGCGCGTGCCTCTGCTTCAACGAGACGGTCGCCATCACGCCCACAAAGCCGGCAGACGAGGTTGGTGGTTGATGGTCGATTGGTTGGGGATGGTAGATGTTAGGAAGAGCTGGTTAAAACATTTGCTGAGGTGGCCCTAAAGTTTATTGGACACCTTTTGACGTGTATTTCCAGATTTTGCCATTTTTACTAACTGATAATATGATAAACAGAATACGCATTTTATAAATTATAAGTATTAAAACGAGACACATAGTTTGACTTTGGTTAGGGGTAATTTATAATGAATTGTTGAGTTGACAATTATTTATGAAATTCGGGGTGGTTCTTGTTTAATACGGTTATGGAAACGAAATTTTGCTAAGACTATTTATAGGCTGCTTGGACGTAATTTCGTAAAATCAGAACTATAGTAACATTAGTTTAATTAAGTTAAACACCATAATGACTTGCGCTATCTTGAATTGAACGATGACATTAAATTTTGTTTCATCATTCTGGGCATGCTGCTATATCAACAAACAACTTCACTAATTGGGTAATATTTTCCATTAACCAATGAAAACTTTCAAGATTTATAAACATAGCGATATAATATTTTCTTACTTCGTAGTAGTTAATCACTTGCGGTGTTTCGTCATGTTTAATGTATTGGGTTATTAGGAGAAGGATGTTGGGCAAGTGAACTAATCGAATTGCTTTCTGAACTTATGGTAACTATTCGGTTAGATGATGTTTCTATATATATATGTACTTTTGATGTCAGAATATATAAACATGGTTAGCGTTAGTTTCCGCAAGCAATAGTTGCGTGTAACATGTTTTATGTGGTAGTAAAGTTCCTTAAATCTATACTAATATTATAAAGCTGAAGAGTTTGTTTGTTTATTTGAACGCGCTAATCTCAGAAACTACTGGTCCGATTTGAAAAATTCTTTCGGTCTTAGTTAGCTCATTTACCGAGGAAGGCTATAGGCTATATATCATCACGCTAACACCAACAGGAACGGAGCCACGCGGGTGAATCCGCAGGGCGCGGCTAGTGTTTAATATAAACGTAAATTTAGTACACTCGCATCGAATTGAATAATAATGCATATGCACAATTATTGGTATTTGTGTGAATAGATATTGAGTAATTACTTCGAACGGGTTTTTAAAAATTTTAAGAGCCTGAAATAATGGTTGTTAAATTGGTAGTTACTTATTAATCCTTATTATGCTTAATTAGATTAATGTTTTCATTATATCTATGGAACTGCGCGTTCCCTTGTGTATTGAACTGTCATTAATAATTATTATAATTGGATACAACTTGCATTTTCGCGTATCGATTTTAAATGACCTAGGTAGTTGATTGGCTGATTATTATTTAAATGTATCGTGATCGATGCGAGCTCTGTTTTATTAATGCGTCGATCGGAAGCTTTAATAGTAACTACTTAGTAAATTATATAAAAATAGAATTGAAATGAATGAATAGTATCGAAAAATACGTCGCTTTTTAGTAAAATATTACCTACGAAAATAATCAATTTATTTGTTATGACTGATGACCTTCGAAATTTGTTACGGACATGTAGTTATAAGGAAACTCTTCTATTAATTTATTTCCTGCTTGTACTTTCAATCTATACTTTTGTCAGAATTAAATATGTATTGGAAAGAAGGACAGGAAGGATTTTTGTATCGTTGCAAAATGTGAAGAAAAAGTACTGACTAAACTGTAAATGAAATGACGATAGGCATTTAACTATTGAATATAGCAATAAATGCCTATCGTCGTATATTGTAGGTACCTACTTAAAAATTAGTTGTCAACATAATTTTCACTTATCGTAGAAGTTTGTTAGGTAGTTTAGGACTTCCTCTAGCATATGCTTATGTTTTATAAAATAAACAAATAGTCCCAACAATCATTGAATATTTACAGCATTGCATAAACACAATTCGCTTTGTTATATTTCATAATAAACATTTGACATTGTAACTCTATAGTGTAATGTAGAACGGGAGTGTCCGAGAGGAATCTGTGCTAATGGTACCGTATCCGGTGATAATGTCCACGGTAATAATGTGATGTGGACTGTGGTGTTTTCATGCTTTTTACTCTTTTGAAATATTGGAAAAATTGCTTAAGGCGTCGATGGAAGTTATGGAATAAGATAATTCTGTAAATTTATTTTTTGAATATGCTACTCTATCTGATGAATATATCCTCTTAAAATACCTCTAGAAAATAGACTCGACTGGACCCAATTTATACAAAATGTTACACGTAGGACAACAAGAACGGGATTTTTTTTTACCTAGTTTAGTCAAGTTCTTATATAGTTTCGATTTTCACTACAGGCAAACGAGAGTTGGTCGTTTTTAGACAACGTTCTCAATCATATCCATATTTTTATGAATATGAGAATCTTCATTAAACAATAACGGCTTTAGTTATAAATATTGTATCATCTCTAAAACGTCTATTCCAGCACGTAGCGCATGTTAGAGTTGACACTAGATTAAGTAGAACAAGCGGTGGGATTACTTGGGATATTTTGCTGTTTGTGCCTCGCTACCTGCTCCCTATATAACTCTTTATAACTCGCATACTCGACCCCGCCTATGGGGATTAATACATCTTAATCCCTAAGCGGGAAGGCTCTTTTGTGCCCTTAGTTGGGAACACAAAAGAACATAATATATAAGACTTATAATGCACGTGCTTTTAAATATTGCAAAATTTCATGATGAGATGTTGATCTTTAACAGGTGTTCGGTTACTTGGTTTGATGTTAGATGTAAACAGACAGGCTTTTATTGTTTTTTGAATTTTGTACAGAGTTTAAAAGCTTTCCATACCTGTACATAGAAGAAAAATACCTACTTAGTAATACACTTTTATCTTAATTAAAAGAAATAGAAAATATGGGTCAAGGTTTAAATTTCTGCTATCAGATGTTTAATAATAAACGCGGGTAGTATTGATTTTCAGCCCAGACATTTAAACTTGGCAAATTAAATGAATCATTTCTTGCCTAGAGGTGTCCACCTTAATTTTAACATTCTATAGTTTACGTATTTAAACATATCCATACTGTTTCATCTCGCGAAGAGTTGATGTCACTACACACATCTGGCCACGTTTCCGCTGGTCGGGGGAAGTGGACTGTCATGTGCATCGTTTGCCAAGGTTACTGTGTGACGTCATTGTGATAGCTGGTGTGAAATTTCGGAGATGTAGACTTCTGACTTGTAAGATATTGGGGAGAGTTTTGATATTGAGGGTTGCTGGTAGTCGAAGTACATGAGCTATGGGATATGATGAATGAAACGTTTCTGGAAGTTTATATGTATTTAATTTATATAACGTGTTTGACGTGAACATATGATTCGAGTCGATTGTCCAATCATCCAGCTATCGTCAGTAGTTTTGTCAATTACGCTGTACCTTAACGAATACCCTCGCAAACTGACATTCATCTCGCACATAACACAAGAAGATTTTTAAATAATCACCAAATAAGGTTAATGGTACATTAATAAAATGTTATCGTATACCAACAACCACATTGAACATAAGTTTGCGGTTGATTATATAGCCAATGTATTTATTGTAAGCATGTAAGTTAAAAACATTACATTCTATTAATTAGCTCAAACGTTTATTCAAAATTTCGATTCGTCTCCAATATGTGTGTATGTTTCATTCATATTATTTTAGGTATATTATAATAACCCAACTATGTAATTACTATCCGTAGCTACCTACACATCATACCATAATAAAATACAGAAAAAAATCACTTATCAATCAGATTTGTTGAATTTCTAATAAATATAATTAGTTTACTATAAATCGTACTTAAAAATGTACAATGGCTTCATAGTCTGCTTTCTTGTTTATTTTACGTCAAGCCACACCCCGGACACTCCATACAAAATGATCGTTTTGACAGTCACACTGTAGAGACTGCAAATGTGTGTGTTAACGCTTTATGGTTGGCACATTTGTGACTAGCGTAAAAAAAAATTCGCGTTTTTCTGATGAAATACATCCGTAAACAGCACAATATCTAACCATTTTCTACGAAAAACGATAATCACAAATCCAAAATAATAAAATTACTTTAAGTCAATTTGATTAATGTTGTCAATCTTCGTTGCGTATCGTCCTTGCAGAAAAATATGGCCCATTTTATGTCTGATCGCGCGGGGGTGAGGTAAGTTTAATTTTGGCGGGAGGCGGAGAGTGTCCGTTCTGTAGCGTTTAGCTACTATTCTGCCGTCCTTTAACTAGAAAGCCGTTAAGCCAACGAAGTGAGTTTCGAGTAAATGACAAAAAACACGGAAATCGTTATTTCTTAAAAATTATGACACTTAGAATAATTATTGAGAGATACATCGATCGACATTTAATTATATTATATATAAATAATAGTTTTTAACCAGACACTGTTATAATTTATTTTTTAATTCACTTTTTCTCGTTTAGCTCAGCATATTATCTGAAAATTTTAACTTTTTACTGGACAAGACGGCCGTTAACATACCATAGCGACTTTTTAGCTAAGTAATTTAGTATTTTTATTTTAATTTTGTGATTTTTTTTAATTTATTAATAAAATGCTTACCTAAAACGTCGTTAAGCTACTATAACTGCTTTTAAGCTATGAATTTCGCTTTAATTTATATTTCAATAACTTTATAATCAGCGGTTAAGGGCTTTTGGATGCTTTTGTACTACGATTCTATATAGTTGTACTAAATTTTAACCTTACTTATGTTGCAAATTTGCTGCTGTCTGAGGCTTTGGTCTCGGGAATTACATCCCCTAGATCACCAATGGATAGGAAAAGGATCAAAAGCTTTTAGGTTTAAGTATTAAAGATTTAAACACTATCTAAATTAATGGTTTTCGCGTCTGTCTGTGAGTAACAAGTATTTTAAACTTTTACTAAATGACTCTTTTAAGTTTTTGATAAAATTAACCTTTTTTTCACGTCATGTTCACGTTTATTTCATTACAGAGGCTCATCAAAGGGTAAAGATTGAGATAAATCGTCTCGCTTTTCTTTTTGGAACCGTATTTTCATTTAGAATTGCAATTATAACGTTATTTTAAAAATACTCTTCTGCGAAGCCATCACACGAGTCACGGATATGTGAGTACAAATAGGACAACAAACAATGTAAACAAATCGTTTTCTGAAAAAATATTAAGACTTGTGCACGAGGCTTTTGAAAAAAACATCCTGGTTTCAATAGGGCTTCAAGCTCTTACATGTAGGATGCTCTTAATAAATAATGTAGAACCGCTTATCAAATGATTAGAAGACTCTTTCATCCACATTCAGAAAATATAATATACCAGAATATGTGGAAAATAGCAGGAGGTAGAAATAGAAAACTTTTTATTTGCTACCATGTAAAATAATACAAATCTTAATAATCTAATATAAAGAAAAGAAAAAATAGAAATAGTGGCAAAATGGACTCCCCGCCAGCGGGTCAAAGGTAGTATACTCATAACAATTTTTGTATCACCATCTCTAGTACATTGCTTGACAGTCGATTACTAATTCCACCCAAGGGGTAAATTATATCATTAATAAATAGTACAGACTGTCTATATCCTCTTTCTCGGTTACAGAGACTAATCTGATTATAAAAGAACTATGTATAATGATTGAAAGTTCGCACTGTCGTAACCATTACCTACCAAATTTTCGTAACTTTGACTTGTTATATTTTCCGTAATTTAGCTGCTAGATTGTATAAAACTTATTAAACCTGATCAGAAACAATAGGTCTTGTAAAAGAAAATCAAAAGCAATCGGTACTCTGCTTAGGAGCGACAACATTACAGCATCACACTCATCCCCAAAACGGATGCATCACCAGAATCGGATAACTGCCTTTTAGCTAAAAAATGAGGCTTAGCTGCTTTGTAGCTAAGCAAAAAAGTGTAATTAGAATTTTTCCTAAATAAAGTTACTTAACTAAAAAAGCGTTAAGGGCGAGTAACTGCAAATAAGGTAAGGATTTCCATTGGAATCGTTATATGAAAGCATATCACAAAGCAGTTATAGTCAGTTTGCGTCCCTATAGTCAAGTATAATCTGATGACGTGCTTTTAGTCAAGTAAAAAGCTAAAAAATAATTATTAAATTTGGCGGTTAAGGTACTTTAAAGGAAATTTAGCGAAGTAGTGTTGGTTAGACGCTTTCAAGTTATGGAATCGCCGAAAATTGTGTTACTTAACGGCTCACAATATTTTCATATCTCTATATAACTATTAATGCTAGAGACATGATTCTTAGACAGAAAGATAGAGAATTTTGAACTTTGTCACCCTACATTTAAAACTGAAAATTGACCATTTGAGGGTTAACGGCTTTTTAGTTAAAGGACGGCAGTATTATGTATTCTGTGGTCAAGCTTCCGGTGTGTGCTTGTGTATGTGTATGTAAGTTGTAAATCTTTTGCCTGCACGTGGGTTTCGAGAAAAAAACATGAAAAAACTTTATGTTTATGTGCCGTAGTACAATGTGGTATTACAAAAAGTAATAATAAGTCGAGTGATGATGTTAATTGATCTATTAATGGTAATCCATACTATAATATTATAAATGCGAAAGTAACTCTGTCTGTCTGTCTGTTACTCAATCACGCCTAAACTACTGAACAAATTTTCATGAAATTTGGTATGGAGATATTTTGATACCCGAGAAAGGACATAGGCTACTTTTTATCCCGGGAAAATGACGCAATCCCGGAAATCCCACGGGAACGGGAACTATGCGGGTTTTTCTTTGACTGCGCGGGTGAAGCCGCGGGCGGAAACCTAGTTGAGGATAAATGTAATGTTATTTAATTGTAGCTGAACTATTTTAATTTATATTTATATTGCTATTGCTATGTATGTATTGAAACAAATGCAAATAATAAATTGGCTTAGTTATTGTTGAATTAAACGGGACCATAATTAGAATACCTGCCCTAAATGTGACGCTAGACGTACCTAATAAATAATTAATCTGATAATAAAATATATTTTGAATGAGAAAAAGATGCAGTGTGTGAAGTCCTGACATGCGACTTCTGTGTTCTACCAGACCGTGATTTTTATTTCTTAGTCACTACCGGGAATCGAACCCAGGACGCGACGCAGTAACCACTGTACTAAGAAAGTGGTAAATTATACTTTATCGATTTGAAAATTAAGTTGCCGTGCAGCATGATACCGGATACGTAACTCAATGGAATAACAAATTTGGCATGTATTTGAGCCTTTAGGTAACAAGGTAATCCGTAGTCCACGGTAATGTATTCGTTCGTTTGTTATTCACGAGAGCGTATCACGGTATGGCGATGGCGGAGGGGTGTTCTGTGTTGTGGAACACTGGGGCTGGTTGTAACGGTTATCAACTTGATCAAGGGATGGGTGCTTAGGTATAGGTAAGGTATGGTTGTTTCTTGATTGGAGATGACTACTGTAAGCAGATACAGATTTTGTTTGAGCTATTAATTACTAGAAATGTTTTATCCTAAAATACAGTGTTATTATCGTCAAACGTCGAACAAACTAATTCTTGTTACCACTATTACACTAATCTTATGAGAGTTAAGACCACAATTCACCACGCTAGGTAAATCGTCGTAACGTTTAAAACAAACAAATTACGAAAGTCAATAGGAGGTACCTAATCCTCATTTTCAAGTGTCTTTAACAGTAATAATTCCAATATTTTCTAAACAAATTGCTTATTCTAAATGTTAAAATTTAATATCCATCTTATAGGGTGGCAAATACATCAAATTATTATTTAATAACGAATTCTGTGCTTATCCAAACGTGAGGCATCCAAATAGTTATGCACCTGGCGACTTGATTGCCGTCTTCCGCTTGATCCCTTCCTGTATGTAAATAGACGTTTTATACAATGTTGTAATCTATGTGGATACATTATAATATAATTTATTATAAAATTGTGAGGAATCAGCAATAAGAGAAATATTTTTTGCTGGGTATTATAATATGATTGTTTACAAAAGTTATAGTTTTAGTATTACCTACTCTGTTTTGCATTAAAACCATAATTACAACAACAGCTCTTTAAGTAAGTACCGTTTGCGAGTATGGAATTGAAAAAGGAGCAAACTACTTCTTTAAATAGCCATTTCAATTTTTTTATCATAGGACCAAACTACTTACTACAATCCTTTGTCCTTAAAAATAAAATAACTGCAAAAGAATTTGTCATCAAATATTTCCAAATGTCTTCTAGGATAACATAGATAACATATCGACTACTGTACTATTCTATTATTGACGAAGCATTTCGAACCAAGTAATACCATTAACGTGAACAAAGCACGAACACTTCCCCCAAACACCGATAATTCACAAATACAAAAGAATCGAATTATCTAAGAAACAACCACAATGGCTAAGTTCCGAATACTTGGCATTGAAACACACAAAAAGATAATTCAATGTGTCATAGTATTCCCACGAGTAAAAAACGTAAACAGTATGTGCAGTGGAAATAATAAGTGATCTCATGTCTGGTGATGTGGTTGCAAATGACACACTAAGAAAGAGAATATTATATCTTTTCACTAGATACTGCTTTTCGATACGATTAAAAAGTGCTTCTAGAAGAAGTCAAATTGAATACATAAATGTTTGAATTTGAGTTTATATACGTTTGATAGAGGGTTATAGATAGAGAAGCTTTTAAAAGGCTTCTCTTGGGTTGATCCGGGGTGGCAAAATATAGCCCATTACATGTTGCTTGTTGAAGATGATCCTAACGTTCACAAAATTAAAACAAATAGTAACGAACAAAGAAAGCATTTGAATTATTTAAGTGTTATTTTTTAATGTAAGTTTTATGTGGCCAATAATCCTGAATTATAATAGCTGATGTGGATCTAACTGTCATGTTTATAAGGTTCAAATTACATTATAATATTCAAAATAATGGTATAAACACCAACACGGAATACTAAAGTTTGGTAAAGATTAGATAAAAATAATTTGGAAAATCCAAAAGTGCACGCCTCATAATTTTTTTTTTAATAATTATTTATTAATTATTATTTTTGTTTATTTAATAACAATTAAACCACATCGAATCAGACCCTGAAAAATGAAAGGGTTCTATTCCTGAGCATACTCAAGCGTAAGAGAAAAAAAAGACTCGATTAGTAAAGTATTTCGGTCGCTATCGTGTTAACAAGAAAATCCTCCGCACATACAGACACACGGACGTCCAAGACAGAACTTTTTTAAACTGTTTTTTAACTAGTTTAAATAACAAAAATGACATCAAAAATATCATGAATGTTAAAAATAGTGTTTTTTCTTAATATGTGTGTGTATGTATTATCTTACAAGTGCAATGTATGATACATAAAGACATTTTAAGTTTGAAAAATCAGATGTTTTGCGCGAAGTGACAGTAGTACCCACCTCAACGCTTCGCTTATGAGGCGTGCAATATAACGTTACTGAAAATTTACGGTCTTATGAATGCATTAAAATCTTTATGAGCTGTGTTACGAGATAATGCGGGTTGCTAATTACAATTTAAAATTTGCTAGTAATAGTAATTACCCGTGACGACAATCGCGTTTTAGTTTTTGTGTTTCTCTTTTGCACTTTTCCTTATAAATAACACTTTTCAATTACGCGATTGCCAATTTTCTTTTTAGTTCTTATTAATTCGAATAGATTGAGTAATAAACAATAACTATTATGCTTTAAAATACCCTGATACCCAAACAGTATTGTATTCAAGAGATAAAGTAATTTTTACAAAAGTTTTAATGTAGATCGTTTTGTGAAACAAACCGCATTGGATTTCCAGAAATGTGATCCCAGTCTTGTTCATTTAACCGCAGTTCTATTACGTATTATCTACCACAGAATATGACGTCAGATGTTACTCGTGTAACTAGAGAAATATTTTTTAATTAAAATTAAGCGGACCCTTTTAAGTACTTTAAGTGCGGTATCCCATAGCAACCCAGCCCTACAATCTTCTCTTAATGAAAAAACAAATATAAATTTACATGGTTCTAACATTATTTTTTATCTACGATTTGCGTAAGGATAAAATACGATAGCCTTCTCACAGCTATCTTATTACTTTCGTTGTATCTACATCCCGTGATTTATTGATCTTTCCTTTATTGAGTTGTCTGAGTTGATTTTTGGGCAATACGCGAGAAGAATTGAACTAGCGGTAGGTACGCTGAGCATTCTATTAAATAAATAGCGTTTAATATTGTGATTAAACAAAAAGGTCAACACGTATTATTCAAAGGCAACACTCGAACGTTGGCCTTGATTGGTTTTGTGATCGCGTTTTTGCGAGCAAAATGACGTAGTTACTGATGGAGAGCACACCTGTCTTTGATATTACTTCACATTTTCTTTATTATCAATTTCTTCTCGTAGTAGATATTTGTCATCATCTATCCCCTCTTGTTTACATTTTTAGGGTTCCGAATCACAAAAGGAAAAACACGGATCGCTTATCACTTCGTTGTACTGTCCGTCTGTCAAGACCTTTTTTCTCAGAGTCCACCTCGCACTTTGCCGGTTGTCTCAAATGTAAACAATAAACTAACTAGAATAAGCAAACATCAATTAGACTGTGCGTTCCTGCAATTCCACTGCTTCGTTCAAGGCATTTATAATTAACTAGAGCACTCTCTGTCCTAATCAAAGTACGTAGCGACGCGTATCACCATCCGCTCTAGACGGAATACTTAATGTTATGCTTTAATGCGATGACTAACTTTTGATTTGCAGTCAACAGAACTTGTTATAGAGCGAGCGAACTGTTTGATGTATAACTGTGGTTGAGACACAAAATATTCGCCACATGAAGGCCATATGCTAGCATCTCATCTCATTTCATTGAACTCGCTGTTGATAACTTTTTGACTTGTAAATATGGCAATTGAGTTATAGAAATAACGAAGAAAGAATAAAAATCGTAAGCTAAATCACGGGTTCTTCATATTTTTGTACCAATACATGTTAAACCGATTAATATTGGCATTAAAGGATATAAATGACATATTTAACCGATTTTTTAATAAATCTGCCAATCGTCAGTGTTTTATTTGCAAATTTCTTACATTGTCCTTTTATATCGTAGCAACATTCCTTTGTTAGCTCATGAGAGTAGAAGTTTTTTAATAATACATATTGCCCAAGTAATCCGTAGAATGTTTGTCGCATGCGAAATATCACCAAGCAATGTTTGACCCTAAAAATAAACGAGCCGAAAACTCGTTTAGCTCGTGTTATTATCTCTAAAAGAAATACGCTCGGCTACGTTATTACATGTTTCCTGTTTTTGCAGGTATTTGACATGTTAAACTTATTACTACTTCAAATACAGGTGGAGGTACTTATTTCGTCTCGTGGAGGTACGTTTATGTATGACCTAT
The DNA here is from genome assembly GCA_907164665.1 of Colias nastes. Classification (NCBI taxonomy): domain Eukaryota; kingdom Metazoa; phylum Arthropoda; class Insecta; order Lepidoptera; family Pieridae; genus Colias; species Colias nastes. The sequence continues at coordinate 21,772 of CAJQZM010033154.1, read as the reverse complement.
TTGTAAGGGTCTTCTTATGCTTGAAGCGTAAACTTCATTTCAGGTAAAGCCATAGACGATGACCCTTGAAAAATTGGGGACCACTTCAAATTTTGTAGTCGTACTTGAAGATATTTTAAAATATCTTTAAATATAAATGTACATTTACATCTTAGAAAAAAGAGTGAATTCCAGAAATGTTGTATGATAATTTATGTAACTTAATCTTTCCATCAACTTGTTGAAAGCATATTTTTCATAGTATTTGATTGTTGTTATCAACAAAGATCCACATCTCGTTATCGCTAACAGTATTTGTTGTGCCGCTAGCCACTATTTTTAAAATAATATTTATAGCGTTGACACACATTCTAGATTCTTTCTAGGCATGCCAGCATTGTGGATCGAGACTTTTACCAATTCCTCGGTTTCCTTCAATTTTAATTTTGCTGAGCACTATATATGTTGTTGCTGGGGTTCCATTTTCACATGACTCCGGTGACCCAGTTGTTTGTCGCGAGTGTCTGATGTATCTCGCGTGTATTTTATAAGGGATTGGGTGGAAGAATATCGCTTTTGTAACTGGAGTTCAAAGTTTCGGATGTAAGGCAGAATTTATGGATTGTTGTTTGAGATTTGTGTTCGTAGGAAGTTAGTCTTGTTGATGTATTTGAATGTCTTTTTGTTTAAAGATTATTTAAGATGATGGATATGATTAATGGAAATTGATAGAAGGTATTAGATATTTCCCTGTTTCATAGACTGTTAACTGAAATATTACAATGTTCTTATCGAATGCTTTTACAAACTGAGTTCAAAGTGTTTCTAAACTTCTGAGAAAGTGTAATAAATATTTACGTTACAAGCATAAAACATAGTTGTTTCGATGATCGTATTTTATGAGGGATATAAGTGTGCTGATGGCTGAGATGCTCGACCCTGTAGAGAGGTCGATGGCATTACTGCCGGAATTGTTGGTGAAATAGTTTGTACGGGATCTACTATATTTTGGATATGACTTAGTTCAGTTTTGGGTAGCAGCACAGAATACATAATATTAGCTAAACGCTACAGAACGGACACTCTCCGCCTCCCGCCAAAATTAAACACTTACCTCACCCCGCACGATCAGGCTAAAAATGGTCCACATTTTTCTACAGGGACGATACGCAACGAAGATTGACAACATTAATCAAATTGACTTAAAGTAATTTTATTATTTTGGATTTGTGATTATCGTTTTTCGTAGAAAATGGTTAGATATTGTGCTGTTTACGGATGTATTTCATCAGAAAAACACGAATTTTTTTTTACGCTAGTCACAAATGTGCCAACCATAAAGCGTTAACACACACATTTGCAGTCTCTACAGTGTGACTGTCAAAACGATAATTTTGTATGGAGTGTCCGGGGTGTGGTAGCAGTAAAGGGGAATGTTTTTTTTATAATTATAAGAATTTATGCAGCGAACCTGGAAAGCAGTGTTGAATATAGACGTAAATAAATAATTATTAAATATTGGAATGAATTTAAAAATAAAGTCGACATCAATCATATCTATATAATTTCAATTTATTTAAAATGGTTTTATAGAATGAACAAATATTGAATATGCTTAAGAATATAGACACAAGTAAATGGATCGTAATTTAAATACATACGCTTCGGGCTGCTTCATGACTACCAAATGTAATTTACGAACGCTACAATATGATATGCCGTCTCCATTTTAATGTTTAATGTTCGTGTGCCGTGGCAGCTGCCAAAGAATTAATTGAAGTGATCTCAAAGAGGCCCAGTATACAATCTTTACTTGTTACATGGTTGCTCATTTGTATACTTTTGGTAGGTTTAATATAATGTAACTCTAAAGGAAGCCGTGATAAATGTGTGTCTATGATGGACATTCAAGCAATTAATCGATTATTACTTGATTTTATTAGATGGCTGATATGATAATAGGGGTGTATAGACTGTATTCTGTAAGTTGAAACGTCCTTAATTAGGTACTACTTTCCGATTTTGTCTGTACAGCTTGTTTGAAGACCCTGCGGCACACTCGTTATTGTAGCCATTATAGTAATAAGAGGAGCACTAATAAGATAATATGTATTGCGTTTTTTTTTTGATGTTTCAGTATGGGTATTATTTATTATGTATTTTTCAAATAAGTATATTTACCAGAGTTTAAACACTGACGCAATCAAAGGAAACAGTCGATATTCTAAGAATTGCATTTTCTCCATGAATATTGTCTTTGGCTTTGAGGTCGCGTCTGATACAGTTTCAGGCTCATTGCAGATTTGCAATAGTTTCGTAGAACAATAGAGGGGAATGCACGACCTCGATTGTCACTGCCACGGGATGGCGGATTGTTGTATAGAGAATTTTCAATATATTTTAAATTTTAATGTAACATAGATATATCCTATTGATCGTTTTTCAAGCTTGGGTAGCAACTGCATATTGCATAATTATAGATATCAATTTGCAAGTATTCAACAATTAGTGTGATCACTGATCAGTATTCCCATACAAGTTTTTATACATAATTTTTTTTGTTGCTACGAACATGAAATACATTTTTTTAAAGATAGTGTTCCTCAGGGTTCAATACTAGGCCCGTTTATTTTAGTAATTTGCTTTAGAAAAATAAATATTTTAATGTTACACAACGAGATAAACTTTATGATATTCTATGTACTAAATTATATCGTACGCTCTCCAATTTTTATTTAATATATTACAGCTCTTAACGTGTGACCCACTTTGGGAAGTACGAAAACAATTGACCTGTTTTTACAAAACTGCCCGAAATATTGTCGTCAACGGTGATTTAGCAATATTATTCTTTATTATTATTTGCAACAAGCTGTGTCCCGCGGTTTCACCCGCATTGCCCCGCTCCTATTTGTATTATCGTGATGATATATAGCTCTAACAGTTAATTTGAATTTGTTAAATATTTTTTTCAAATCGGGCCCGTTGTTCCCGAGATTAGCGCGTTTAAGCAAGCAAACAAGCTCTTCAGCTTAATCATATTAGTATAGACATATTCTTAGTATTATAACGTTGGTAATATTTAAAGTATTATTAGCTCGTACGATCACAGTTAATGGAAGGAAAGCGCCATGTTGCAAACTGGTTCCAAACTGACGGGGACTTGATTTAATGAGCCTTCTTGTGAATCCATATTTTTATCATGTGTAGGTACATTAATGTATGATACGTAACTGAGTTTGTATTTTTTCTTGTTATATTATGTGTATTAATCATAAAATATATATGCCTACTTGCTAATAAAGAGTTTATTATTTATTATTTATTTATATTAGAAACTATCACTTGAATCTTTTTCCTTTTTGATATAAGTTTAGTCTTTGCCCTAACGGCTCTCTGACAACGATTACTTTAAAAGCAATACATGATCTATCTCTTATTTATTTCATTTTATTTTTGTTTAGTATAAAATTGAATTGTGTATGTTTGTTTTTCGTAAATAGCACAACGGAAAATTGAAATGTTTATTTTTAGTAGATTTCTTTTTATTCCGGGAAACTCAAACCGGATGTAGACCAGACTTTATTAGTTTAGTGAAAAGAATATTTAATATAATCAAAGAAATAATGCTTCATATTTTCATTTGGCCTCGATTGAAATTCGTCTGGCAATGACTAAAGTTCAATGTGGAATTTGGTTGTTCATCGTTTTTTTATTTATATCTTTCCGTTCATTCATGCTGTTAACGTAAATAAACCTCGCATGTAATGTAAACACAGCGTTACATTGAACAGATACTAAGGCTATATGCATATAATTATGTACTTGTCTGTGGGCAATTAGGGTAACTACCGGTTTTAAGGTGCTGCTACATGACGGGTCTTAAGGCGCTTCCAAGAAATGATGTGTTCAAGGGACACTTAGTTGCTGATTCTGATCTATATGGTGATTGTATCGTGCACTACATACTACAATGTAGTAGGTATTTAAATGGTAATACAGTAAGGGTTGGTTTACACTATTTACCATTTTGTTTTGTATTCATGATTTAACTTTGGGAAAATTATCTTGTATTCATTTGGATGGAATCCTGCTAAAAACATAATTATAATTCGTGCATGTGCAATTATGGCCTGTATTTCATTAATCGGAAGATTTCTATTCTCGTGCAGTCGCTGTAGCAAATTGCATTTCATTCAGTTGTACGATATTGAATTATATGCGCATACGGTTAGAGTTGAAGATTGTGCAAATTGTACATATTACGGGTAGTTTGACAAGGAAATACGATCGTAGATTGCTTTCCCGATTACGTCTGGCCTGAAATTTCGTTTGCGAATTGATGCAGTTTACATACTCAATAGATTGAGGCACTGATGCGGTTTACATGTTTGTGGTTTTGTACGCAACTGATAACGGTTATATGTGAAATAAGGATATATATTAAGGTATATCACTACATAGTATAAAACAAAGTCGCTTTCCCTGTCCCTATGTCC